>JACEFZ010024826.1:0-97500 GCA_014155875.1 Cepaea nemoralis
ATCACAAACTTGATAACAAAAACTTATTTAAAATATTTGCACATTCTCTCTTTTTCCATCTCTCTCTCATACTCTCTCTGTGTGTGCGTGCGTGCGTGCGTGCGTGTGTGTGTGTATGTGTGTGTGTGTGAGAGAGAGAGAGAGAGAGAGAGAGAGAGAGAGAGAGAGGAGAGAGAGAGAGAGAGAGAGAGAGAGAGAGAGAGAGATCGCGTTCTGGTCAAGAAAAAGAGCAGCAATAAAAACAAAATAAATTAAGGGAATAAATTCACACTTCCCCCGAACTAACAATAACAGGGAAAGTAAAAAGAAAGAAAAGGTTTCAGGATCATAAAAACTGAGGTTGAGAATGGGCACTTCCTAATGCAGTTAATGGATTAAACTGTTAGGCTTTAATGGCAATATTTAGTGCACAAACCATACTTCCACAGACAAAACTAAATTACGAGAACAAAAAAAAAAACAGAAAGTTTTTCATTCTCTATAGCATGTACACCTTCAGGAGCAATAAGCGATAATCCAAATACTAAAGAGAACTATAGTCTAGAATCAAATACTAACAAAAATGACTGGTTTCTAGCAAATAACCAGATCTCTGCCCTCTGTCTAGACCAAGTCAATCAGGTATACCAAGCACAACAACTGAGTGGTAAATTATTACAACTACTTGTGACTCAACTCAAAAAGGTAAGTATAAAACAGTCTGCACCCAAACTAACCGGACGTGTCGCAACTGTGGAGCGCTATCGAGAACAAGTCGCCTGAACTATTCAAGAAACCTGATACGGGGGAGAAAATTGAACGTCGCAAGACGAACGAACACCAACAGATTCCAGTCTTACAAGATGAGCAGCGTGGAAGCCGCCAAGACCTTAAAGATGACGAAAGAAGAGAGCCTGCCTGCGATCTGCGGCAAAGAACCAGAATATACAGTAACTCTACCACGAGGAAGACCGACGACAACATACCACGGACAAGAGCCAAGACTGCTGAGAAGAATGAGGAGAAAGACACCAGAGACAGAAACACCGACTCACAGAAGATCAGATGGGTTGTCAAACGTATTCAAGTGGAGCTGACAGATGAAAAAATCCCGAAGAAGCTACAACAGGAGAATCTCCATATCCGAATCTTGAAGGCGGAGCGGATTCTGACGTATTCCAAGATACCCACTACTCTAGCAGTGGTAACAACAGAGGGTAGAGAGATGCCGGTCACAGTAACTATGAGCAAGAAAATACAACAGCCTGAAAGATTCATTCCAAGAATCACTCAATGCTCAATATCACCACAGCAGAACAATATGCCGCTGGAAGACAGAGATCTGTCGATACTGCGCGAACACCATGCATTCAGGACAAAGACTTCAGAGCGCCCAACAACAACAGATAGTGTGCCAACTGCCTTGGCAAGCATGGAGCAATATACCTGGAATGTCCTTACCTCCAAAGACATAGAGATGTCTAAAAGACCGCCATAACTACAAAGACACCATACAGGGAAGCAATGCGGAGGTGCGATACAGCCACGTGCATCTCATAAGCTGAAAGATCTCAACTGCACAGCCATATTGACGAACTAACAATAACAAGTCAAGCTACTTCAAACACCGACGCCAGCCAGCGACAACGAAAACCTGCTGGCCAACATGAAGGAAATACAACACAGCATGAAGCAAGATGTGGATCGCATGGCACTGCTAAAGAAGGATAACGAAGACATCTTACAAACATCACATCAGAGAGAGAGAGAGAGAGAGAGAGAGAGAGAGAGAGAGAGAGAGAGAGAGAGAGGGAGAGAGAGAGAGAGACCTGCTAAAGGGTGAAAGGGAACTAATCCAAAAAAAAACCAGCAGAAGCCAAGAAAAATAAAGCGGAGCAGCCACAAGTTCAAGTCAAACCAAAGAGCAATCAGAAACCACAAGCTATAACCAGCAGCCCAGCTACTATGTCCAAGCAACTCAAGGGGAAACCAATATCCCGCCAGACACCTGAAGAAAGCCCAGAGGAGGAATCCGACACACCTGAAGATAACTGGAGCACAAAACGAGGAAGACAATCTCATCTTAGCTTTACACAAGAGGAGACAAATATGGACACACCTGAAGATAACTGGAGCACAGACGAGGAAGACAATCTCATCTTAGCTTTACACAAGAGGAGACAAATATGGACACACCTGAAGATAACTGGAGCACAGACGAGGAAGATAATCTCATCATAGCTTTACACAAGAGGAGACAACCCCATCTTAGCTTTACACAAGAGGAGACAAATATGGAAAGCTGATTTCAAAGAGAGGGAAAGGCAAGTTAGACTACGATGCAAGGAGAACGAAAATGACCTCACCTCATGGAGCGAAAACTATCACATGGAAATGCGACTGATCAGAGAAAAATGAATGAGAATACCCATGAAAACTCCAAGAAGTTGACACAAACTTAGAGCAAGTGCTAAGTTAACTTAGCTTTACACAAGAGGAGACAAATATGGACACACCTGAAGAAAACTGGAGCACAGACGAGGAAGACAATCTCATCTTAGCTTTACACAAGAGGAGACAAATATGGACACACCTGAAGATAACTGGAGCACAGACGAGGAAGACAATCTCATCTTAGCTTTACACAAGAGGAGACAACCCCATCTTAGCTTTACACAAGAGGAGACAAATATGGAAAGCTGATTTCAAAGAGAGGGAAAGGCAAGTTAGACTACGATGCAAGGAGAACGAAAATGACCTCACCTCATGGAACCTCATGGAAATGCGAATGATCAGAGTAAAATGAATGAAGAATACCCATGAAAACTCCAAGAAGTTGACACAAACTCAGAGCAAGTGCAAAGTTAACCAAAAATAAAACAAAGAGCTCTTAAGAGGTCCTCAATAGACCAAAAGCGACTAATCGGAAGCCAACATTGAACAAAGAAACCGCAAGTGGAGACAGGCACAAAGGAAACTCGCCGACCAATCCTACAGTTGACGTTACAGACACAAACGCTCATATAACCAGTCTGAGTTAGGACTCACTAGTAAGAGAGCATAGACCGAAAGAGGATAAAAACCCACAAGACGAAGGATCTCAACTCTAAACGACGCTGAAGAAGCAGGTTGAACGAGACCGAATTTTGAATTTTTGTTTTTGAATCAAGCAAGCAACTAACTGAACTAACACCTAAACTGAAGAGATGTGAAACTTATACAGAAAACCTAGGAGAACTTTCATATTGCAGCCATAGTCACTCGTTTTACTGCATCAAAGACTGCTCCCAGTTCAACAATTTACACAGGGGAAAACTACCTCTGGAGTTTTGTTAGTCACAATGCAGACAAGTCGAAGACAATAAAGTTATATTAGGGTCCAACGCCTGGCACAGATTTATAATCCTGTGACCAAGACAGCCACAATTCGGATATTAATTTGAAGCTGATTGTTGTCCAACAGGGTTAATGATTAGTAGATCTCCTTTGTCTTGATTTTAGACAATCTCATATTTCCGGGTTGTAGCCAGGTTTGACAAATATAACCGGCCAAATTGTAATCTCTGTTTGATTGTTCTTTTTATAAAACGGTTTGTCGGTGCGTCTACTAAACGAAATATATGTCAGTTAGTTTCGTTTTATATCATTGACAAGTTTGTCCCACCATACTTTCATCTGCTCATTATCATATGGCGGGGAGGGGTACTCCAAGTATGTGTTGTTCTTGATATTGTACAAAAGATCTCTGCCCAGCTTGTCCCGGGGAATCTCTTCCATAATCAGAAACACAAGCACAGGCCGGCCGCTGTACACGCCTTCCATTTTGGCCATTTCTATCTCGTAACTGCACCATTGACTCTCCATCAGTGAACGAGTCAGTACAACTACGGTTCTTCTACTGCGGCACACAGCATCTACAATGTTGGACGTTATCCACGCTCCTGCTGTAAAATCTCTGCGGTGTAACAGCGTCTTCAGACCTCGCTTGTTCAACTCTTCATCCATTGTCTTCTCCACAAAATGCATATCTCCTTCGGCGTAACAAATAAAGACATCAAACTCGAAGTGATTCTCTCGCAGATTGGACATGTTCTTGTATCTCAGGTAGGCTGCATAGTACATGTAACGAATATTCCAACGAAATCTGAAGATGATGCCTCCGATGACTACCACAATCATCAGCACAGAGCAGGACCCCGAGATAAGGGCAAGCAGTGTTACTGATATACACGTTCTGTTCAGGTTGGATATTGTACTAGCATATCCGTCGGTGATGATCTCACCAGACAGATCGCTTAGAGCGCAAAAGTACTTCTTCGGTTCTATGTGGAAGGCACCGCAGGAAGTCATCCAGGAGAGGAATCTCAGGTTTATGCACTCGCAGTTGATCTGTGCATAGCTGAGGTCAACAGTTACGTTGAATCCCTTGGCGATCAACTTAGAAATATGCTGTTGAGTCTTTATAGGAAGGTATGAGATGTGGCTTTGTGATAAGTTCAGCACCTGGAGATAGTTCATGTTCGAGATGTCCACATCAAAAACGATCAGCGGGTTTCTAGCCAGTAGCAGTGTGGTCAGATTCCCAAGCTCCAAAAATGCGTCAGAGATGATGGAGGCTATGGCGCTGAAGGATAAATCCAGCACTTGTAAACTTTTCAGAGGAGACAACACTCTGACTGACTGCTTCTCTGCAAATGTAGATCCTAGCACGTTGGAATGCAGGATGAGTACTTCTAGCGTGGTCAGGTTTTGGAAAAACTTCTCAGAGATTGTATTGATAACATTGTATGAAAGGTCGAGATATTTAAGAGAGTTCAGGCCGTATATCGGGCCATTCAGGTGTGGAAACTGATTGCCTGATAAAGATAAATTTCGTAGACAGTTCTCCCCAGACACGGTCAGGTTGGACAGGATGTACTTCAAACCTGCGTTGTTCATCTCAAGGTGCTCCAGTTGTGGGGGAAGTTTAAGGACAAAGATCAATTGACCTTTTGTGTAGATTGTACAGGAGGAGTTTGAACTGTCACTCACTCTTTCATGGCTTAAATAATAAGGATAATAAGGAGGCACGTTATACAACGTTTGTTCACCGCTAATCTTTAGAGATTTCAACTTCTTCAATTTTGGTAAGTCCAAAAGATAGGCGCCAAAAACAAAATTATTACCGCTTAAGTCCAACGTTTCCAAGGACTTTAGCTTCTCTATGACATCCCTATCAACGGCCTCAATGTTGTTCTCTCTGGCATCGAAGTAAACCAGGTTAGGGGGAAAGTTCTTCAGGTACTTACTTTCCAGACATACGCTGAGAGAATACCTGTTGCTGATCAGATGCATGTGTAGTTTCGAGAGATTTGTGGCGTGTTTAAGGCTGGCAAACAGGCGATCCAAGTTGGGTATATCAATATCTTCATTGTGTGACAGGTCAAGCAAACGAAGTCTCGTCAGATGGGAGAATATTCCAGAATCGATCTTATCGCCGTGAATACCGCAGTCTGCGATGTTCAACTGTTCTAAGTATTTGACAAACTGAAACGTATTATTTCTGAGACCGTTCAGATAACAGTACCCAGCATACCAGTAATAGCCAGCGAGTGTTAGATGTGTCAGACGTGTCAGATTCTGGAACCCCGGCCCTAGGGGCCCTGCGATGTCAACATTCAGACCATCCATATGCAGCTCCCGAAGATTTGTCAGATGAGATAATGCAACATCGGGATATCTCAGTTCTATGTTGGTTATGTTTTTATTATTTCTGCTGATGTTGAGGTGCTGCAAGGATGTCAGCGGTAGGAACACGTCATCAGGATAAACACCAGGCCTCATTTCTAGATTGTTATTGTGCAGATCTAACGAGACCAGACTCGAGAGACTCTGAAAGGACAAGTTGCCGAGAGCAGTAATGTTGTTGCTGGAGATGTTCAGGTGCCGGAGAAGGGGGTACCTCTGGAAGGCATTGTCAGGAAGCGTCATTATACTGTTATTGAAGAGGTCTAACCTGGTTATCTCAACCGGGAGATAGTTTGGGATTTCATCGAGGTCACGGCTGGAACAATCAGCTACAGTTCCGTCAATCTGGCATTTTATGGGGACTCTGTTCGTTCTGTCCACATCGCCTTTACAGACACCGTGTGACTGGCCTTCCAAGTGGCTACTTGACTGTTCTGGTACGGTGTACAAAAGATGCGAAAACCGCGAACTTATGCCATAGTCGTGTGGTTGTTGCTGGGTGTCCTGCAGCTTGTGTCGAAGTATCAGCCATGGAAATCCCGGAGCGATGACACAAACAAGCACACACGTGATTAGTCGGTGTTGACAATACATTGACACCATCGTCCTTGGCGTCTACTCTGTGGGGGGAAATCAGACTGTTTAAAATAAACACACCCAGACGTGAATGCGACACAGAAGAATATGATATGATAAAGCAGTATGCGATAAATGCTTAAAGGCTAGAAAAATAAAACTTGTTAAACGAGCAGTTCAATTCAATTACATTCTATTAAAGAGACAACACAATTGCTCAGACACATCAATGATTTGACAGGAGGGTAGGTGGAAACTACCACATTAAGTCCTGAGTATTTATGTGTGAGCGCTGATAAAAGTCAAAGAATTAAGTTAGCCACTGTACTGCCACATCCTAGACAAGCAGGGGCTGTCACATCCTCGCCAAGCAGGGACTGTCACATCCTCACGCAGCAGGGACTGTCACATCCTCGCTCAGCAGCGACTGTCACATCCTCGCTCAGCAGGGACTGTCACATCCTCGCTCAGCAGGGACTGTCACATCCTAGCCCAGCAGAGACTGTCACATCCCAGCCCAGCAGGGACTGTCATATCCTCGCCCAGCAGCCACTGTCCAGCAGGGACTGTCTGTCGCGGAATTCTTGGAGATGTCGATCGATGAAAGACTGTCGCGCCATTCGTCTACAAGCAGCCGCCATTCTATGATGTTGGGGACAGACTGTCCTGATGAGAGTCGGCAAGATCTTTTGTTGCGGGAGAAAGATTTCTCCAGATCACAAGCCGACAAGACTGTTTGGAGTACCAGGAACAATTCCCCAGATCAAAGCGGGAGAGCCGGCCGGTTGTTTACATCGAGTCGGAAAAGGAGAGAAAAAAATAGTTTCTCGATGCCTAGTGTCTAGTCAGATTTGTGACGTCATTTAGACACAGTATTAAAACAGTCTGGATAAACAACTTTGGCTGGAGTCGACCAAATGTTGTGATGCAACAAGGACGTATATGATGTTCCCGTTCTGATTATGGAAAGAGACCACGGTGTCTTATGTTGATTTACATCGGTGGACATTTGTCCATTGTGTGATTTAGTGGTCTCGATTTCAGACGGGAATAAATATATGGTATTTAATAAAATAGACCCAAATTAGATTATTCTTAGGAGTCGAGCGTAGTAAAGTGCGTTGTGAGAACTTATTATAGGAGCGTCGGCAGCAGTAGGCTATCGCGTTGCTTAAACTAGCTAGTGTGAGATATCAATTAACTCAGTGAGTTAAGAACAAGGTAGAGGGATGATATTCGGGGAGATTGGGGGGGGGGGGGATAAGGGAAATGTCAAATGGTAGGATCTTCCCGTAGGGTATCTACAGGGTATCTGCGCTTTTCCTTTAGTCTTTCCTTGTCTTACCATGACTCAGACCGATGTGATGAGCTCCTCTGCCTTATGACAGAGTTTAGTTCTCTGTTAAATATCTGAGTGCGGCCGTCGGCCTACACTCACCTAATGAAGGTCGGAATCGGGTTGCTCTCACCAGGTGTTCTCTCTTCAACAGGTTCCACTATGTTTTCCAAAAAAGCTAGCAGACAAGTCATAGAAGAAGATTATGGCTCGATCATTGAAGGCAGTTTTTACTCAGCGGCCTTTGCACTGGGCCCATAACCCAGAGGGTCTGCAAGAACCTGGCCTCTGCTGAGCAGGAACCGACGAGCATCTAAGAGTGATTCCTCCGTGGTAGTTCTCATCATATTAGAGTGAAGATGCTTACAATACCACCAGTAACAGGGACAATAGTATTTATATAGAGAAATTAACAATTAACATTGCGTTTTCCAATGGTGAATTCCTGTGAGAAATTATCAATTAACATTGTGTTTTCCAAATGGTGAATTCCTGTGAGAAATTAACAATTAACATTTTGTTTTCAAAGTGACAGTAAACATTTATTTTACTGTACAAGGGTTATCAGATCACAGAACTTTTAGTGACATATTAGTTACACTGTGTGTGTCGGATTCATGATCAGTATTGGACTACATCCACCATTGGTGACCAGGCATCCGGACTATCTAAGAGCCACTGGAGGAAGTCGACACCTGGACGGAGAGACGCATCATTTGGTGAGGTCCTTCTGTACTTGATCTATGGTGCTGTCGTGTGGCCGGTACTGTGATGAAAGCAGACTTTGATCCTGAGCTGTTCGGTCTGATTCTGCATACACCCTAGATTATACGACAGACATTCTACACATACACTTTTCACATACCTGACACTTTCCTTTATTAAATTAATTTGTCATTTTGTTAGAAGCTAGAGTTGTGTAGTATGTTTTGGAAAAGAATGAGAGGGGGCATGGTCCAGTGGGAAGAAGGAGAAGAAGAAGAAGAAGAAGAAGAAGAAGAGAGAGAGAGAGAGAGAGAGAGAGAGAGAGAGAGAGACAGAGAGAGACAGAGAGAGAGAGAGAGCCAAAGACTGATGGGGTTTTGTGGACAGAGATCCAGGAGATCCTCAAGATAATGATATGGAGTTAAAAGAATGTGGGTGTTGATTCCCCTCACCCCTTATTACGACACTGTTACATCCTTTCCCACCTAACTTATTACGACACTGTCACATCCTTTCCCACCTAACTTATTACGACACTGTCACATCCTTTCCCACCTAACTTATTACGACACTGTCACATCCTTTCCCACCTAACTTATTACGACACTGTCACATCCTTTCCCACCTACCCTGGGAGGGTACCGTCCATGCAACAGTTTTTGCCCATGACGTCTATGAAGATTTCCACTCAGGCATTGAAACCTTTGCTGCAGTGATTGAACTTGAGGATGCGTACAACAGAGTAACATTGGATTTCTTAATGCTAAAGCATCTTGAACGCAAGATAAGTCCTTTTCTTCTTAGTTGGATCGCTGCAGCCCTCTTCCAACAGGAAAGTACATTTCAAATGTGGCAGTTCGACTTCGGAACCAACAACAATATATCCTGGCCTACCACAGGGACCACCATTATCCCCGGTCCTGTTCAACGCCTACACCGTCAGAATCACCAGCGAGCAGATCACGGGACCGGGGAGGACATTGTCATATGCCGACGATGATTTAGTAAATCGTCAGGGTAAGGATAGAGATCCGGTTGCTATGGAACTACAAGCCGAACTCAGTCACATAGGTACTTGGTGTTATGAAGCTGGGGCAATGGTCAAACCAACAAAGGCAACAGTGACATGATTCTCTTTGAATAATCATATTGTCAAAACTCCAACACCAGCTGTAAATCTGTGTTCAGAGATTGTGGAAAGAACGCAGGCAATAAATTATCTGGGGATACGTTTTGATCGAAGACTTGCTTATAATGAGCACATAGACCAGGTTTTAACAAACGTCAAGCGGGGTTTGGCTGCGATGCGGGTGATGGCGGCAGCAAACTGTGAGCAGCGCCATTTATGTTTTCTATACGAGGGGCTGGTCATGTCTGCTTTTGAATATGAGATGGCGATCCTTACTCTCAGCCTTAAGCAGATAGAAAGAATGGAAAGGATACAGAACGAAGCTATGCGCATTATTCTTGGATGTTCAAGAGATACAGCATGCAGGGCGATTCGCTACCGTTTTGACTTTCCAACCATTGAAGACAAAATACAAATTTGCAGAGCACGTGCCTACCTCAGAGTTAACGCAAACACACAACATCCACTGCATAGTGAAATTAGGAAGGTTAAGGGCAGCAGATTAAAAAAATGACGGTCGTGGATGGGTCAAGCCGAAGACATTCTTCAACAGGTGTGTTCACTGGAGGACTTAGAACCTGGCGAGGAGTGGGTACAAGTGCCAACAGATTTATGTACGTCTTTTTCTGATTGCATCCAACTAGACAGAAAATGCAGACAAGAATATCCAGCTGCTATGGAGGCGGAAGTACAAGCGTTGATTTTCGAGAATTCATTAGACGGTGATGCTGTCATTTATACAGATGGCTCGGTCGTTCGACATGTGAGAAGCTCATGTGTCTTTACGGCTCAGGACGGAGGGAGAATTGTGAAGGAGGACTGTGGTGCTTTTGTTGAGACCAGAAGTAGCCTGACATTGGAAGTCATGGCAGTAAGTAAAGCAATAAGATGGCTTGAGACACAGACATTCACTAGGGTATGTTTCCTTAGAGACTCAATGAGCATGCTCAAGAGGATAGAGATGGGGTGGATCCGAAGAGAGTGGTTGCTGTCTCTGGAGCGGTCTCGGCTGACAAAGATTAGTTTCATCTTCGTGTCAGGGCATGCGGGAGTACAAGGAAATGAGCGGGCTGACAAGCTTGCAGGTAACGCTACTGTAGAGGGCGGCCGCGCCATGGACCAGGCTGACATTCTGAATGCTCTTATTGATTCATTTAAGAACCGACATCACAGCATTCGGGTCATTCCCGTAAACGCCCCGTCCCCATCCTCAGCAGCCAGCGAAGAGTTCAACACCAATAGTTCCAGTAGCATGTGGCAAAACGCCATTGGCCTATGTCCTCATACCTTCTTTGGGTTTGGGTAAACAGTGGGAAACAGCTTTCGAGAACCCTCAGTTCTCTTATCCACTCGATTTCCCTGGAGGATAGTTCTCTGGGTTACCTCTACAACCCGATCTTCTTAATAGAATGATTGAAAGTCTGACGTTTCTTCGGGAAAACCCGATGGCGCGCCTTGCACCAAATACGCACTAGTGTAATGTCTTGGGCCATGAATGTCCGTTTAAACCACTATCGTTTGTTGCCGGCACCATGTATTGAAAATTTAAAGATTTTTACAAATTAAGTGCCGCATCCTGCTGGTGAATGAAAAGGTAAACTTAGATTGTGATTAGTCCTGCCAGACCTTGGCTTGTGAATCTTTGTTGTCTCGACTGGTGAGACGAATTGGCGAAAAGCCAGTCATGCCCTATTGTGAGTGGGTTGTCAGTTGGCCAATTTAGCTAAGCGTCGTGTTCTTGGCGTGGCATGGGAACGAATCTGAGGAATATATTTCCCCTGATGATGTTGCTTGTTCTTGGCAGCAGATGGACGGGTGCTATCTTTCTTCCTACGGCCTGACCTCAGCATTGTATTGTCTGTAATTTGAATATAAACACGACATATATACGGTATGCCGGAAGGAGGGGAGCGCTCCGTGGGGGCGGGTTAAAACCATTTATGTTCTGTCTTCTTAAAACGGAAGAGGGTATCCACTGTGCTATCTCTTTCATCTTTTAACAGATAGGGTGGCTGGGTGGATCGAATAGTTACTGGTCATTAAGATGATGCCAGAGAATAAATAGAACTTATCTAAACATATGGCTTATGCAAAGCACTGCCGGTACATTGCGGCGTCAGCTCAGACAAGAGCAGCGGCCGGAAGGGGTAGTATCTTCTTTCCTATTCTTGCTGGGAATAGGGAACTACACTTCTTTCCATATAGACCCACTACTATAATATTAGTAAAGGGAGGAAACACACATAATTACGCACACAACACCACAAGAGCTTTGTCGTGAGAAAGAGTGGGTTTGCAAGTGAGAGGGAAGCCGGGAAACGAATGTGCCCAGTAATAATAAAGGCATGGTATGAGAGTGGAGAGTGAATCTGGTATGAAGTTAATAGGTAGGGTCAAACGACACGACCTAGGCAAGCTGAAGGCCTAGTCTAGGAAAGACGCCGCCAATCCAGGACCTCTTGTCAGGTCAGGCCAATTCACTCAGGTCTACTAACTAGTTATATATCTATTACTATTATATACTTTGTGAATGCAAATTGATATGCTGAGACCCTTAGAAGTCTCCTTGTAGACTGTACTTGAAGTTTAAGCTGGAGGCTTTCACCAATATTTATCATCCCCAGTGTCCTTCTTTTGGAGGTGAATAAATCGGACAGTATCAATAGGGCCTCTACGCGGAAAGTATGTTTAAGACGAGGCCACGTCAAGTTTTGGGCCATACCAGGCCCAAGGGTATGATCTCTACGAGATAGAGCCACCGCTGGCCCCGAAAGAATGACCATCAGCCTTTCTAACACATCGCCCGTCATCTCGATACGCTAGGATCGAGTCATTTTGTATTCTTGGCTGGACCCCGCTGAATTCTCACCCCTACCCATTCTTGTCTGGGACAGTGAAAGACACCTACCCATTCCTATTTACAAATTGTCCTCCATTATATTATTCTCTATCCACAATTGTGCCAAGTGATTCCATGGCACTTTCCAAGAACACTTGATTGACTATAGAGTGTGTCCACTCAAACCCGCAGGCTGGGTTCTACAGCAGCCTGTTGTTCGTAAAACCGATCGGGAAGGAGGAAACTAACGAAGGACATAATCGGTGAGGCAGATGTCGACTGACGGAACTTTGTAGTACTCTTCGGTCTATGATGGAAAACCATGAGGCTCTGTGCCTGAACTGAACTCTGTGTCCCTGTTTTGTCTGTAGTGAACTATCTGTTTTAACTGCCTTGATGTTATCCTGTGCTGTCCTTTATTAAGTTATTAAATTACAATTATAGTTACTGGGACGATCATCATGTTATATTTGTGTCAGCCAGAAAGACACCTCAGGGAATAGGCCCCAAGGTCGAAAGAGAGAGTGACAGTGAGTCCGGGGAACGGAGGAGGGTTGGCAAGCAAAGACCTATCCCAGCCAGAGCTATATAATATTATTGAAGCATTGTTACAGGGGTATTTGGGACCCTCCACGTAACTTGTTACAATCTCTGGGGGCACGTCGCGGGATATTTGAAATCCTGGTGGAGTTCTGGCTGATATAGTGATAGGGGACAGATATTCTTGTCTACTATCAATAGGTTCTGCCTACCGTGCCTGGCTATTGTCTGTACTCTTCCTGACACAGACTGACCGACATACGACGTGCTGTGGTCGAGTAAAATATATATTGTGGTTATTTGAGATAGTAATTTAATATACAATTACCTATTCACTTACCCCCTGAGTTTAAGATGGCATCAGCTAAATTTAATGTTGCTGAAGTACAGGCTACAGGGCGTGAGTTGGGCTATGATGGGGCGGAGTTACAGAAGTATGTTCAAGAAGTGGAAAGAGACTTCAGACAAGCTGTGCGCGAAGTTAAGAAAATTGAGGCAGATCGCGAAGCTAGGAAGTTGGAAGCAGAGCAGGCGGCCAGAGACCATGAGTTCCGTATGAAGGAGTTGGACCTGAAAGTTCAAACTGCCAAGGAAAGCGAGGGTGCAGTGGGAGGCGCAGTTCTCCCTGACTCAACAACTTCTAGTGGCGGTCCATATCAGGCAATGAAGTTCCCATTGTTCCCGTTCGATGAACACAAAGATAAGATCGACCAGTATCTTCACAGATTTCAGTCGGTGGCTTTGGCTATGGGATTGGAACGTGGGAAATGGAACTTGAAACTCTCACAGTGCCTGAGGGGGACAACGTACGAGGTTTAATCAAGGTTGCCACCTGGTATGGAGAATGACTATGAGGCCCTGGAAAAAGCATTATTGAAAAGGTTCCAGATGACAGCAGTTCAGAAAGTCGAGGAGAGAGCCAGGGGAGATGTCGCAGCCTACAGTGTTAGACTTAAGTCTTACCTTTTGAAGTGGATGTCATTAGCTGGATTTGCTAACGACTATGAAAGTTTAGAAGAATTAGTGGTCTTGGACCAAATGAAGAGGATGATGCCTAAGCCATTGCAAACCTTATTGCTGGAAAATGGGGCAGAGAGGTTAGACGTAGTCAACACATTAGCGGAAAGGTATGTGCTAGCTCATGGGGATAATGGGG
This sequence comes from Cepaea nemoralis, assembly GCA_014155875.1. Taxonomy (NCBI): domain Eukaryota; kingdom Metazoa; phylum Mollusca; class Gastropoda; order Stylommatophora; family Helicidae; genus Cepaea; species Cepaea nemoralis. Next base: position 13,988 of record JACEFZ010024826.1, read on the forward strand.
AACTGTCACAACCCAATCCCCGATCACCAGACACATGGTCTGGAAAGAAGAAGAACCTTAAACCAGCCCACACCAAAAAGGAGGATCCTTTCGATAAAGTTCCAATTAAGAAACCCTCTGGTAAGAGTCCACCTGGATCTCCTAAAAGAAAGTGGAGTGAAAAGTGGTGCGCCTACTGCAAATCTCCCACACACAATACGGCCGATTGCAAGCGCAAACAGAAAGACTCTCACTATGCTGCCTGTCTTGTAGAAACCGGGGAAGGGTCTAACAGGGAGGTAGAAGGGAGGGGTCTTAAGAACAAAGATTCAGAGAAACCAACAGTAGTAGAGACGATACTTGTGAACGGACAACCAGTCGAGTATCTCTATGACACCGGTCTGCAGTCGAGGCCGTAATTTCATCACACTTAGTGAGCCCGGAGCAGCTAACCGGGGAATCTATTGAGATTCAAACGGCGACCAAGAGTGCGGTAGCGATGTTTCTTCCGATTGCGAAGGTAGACATCAAATCAAAATATGTTGCCGGCACTATCCAGGCAGCCGTTCTGCTCGATCCTATCTTCCCCATGATCTTGGGTTGTCGCTACGCCCTTTTAGGGATTCCAACAGAACCTATGTACGTAGGGGCAATGCAAACCAGATCTCAATCGGGAGAGGAGCAGACGCCGGCCTTGATCGTGAATCCCTTGCCTGGGGAATTAAGAGCTGCTCAAAGCCAAGATGCCACCTTGCTACCTTGCTTCAATCAGTTGCCAAAAAGTGCTGACCCACCAAGACGGGGTCAGTATTATATGAAGAACCGGTTACTGTACCGGAGAGCCGGAGTGTAGGAACACCAGCATGGACAGCTGGTAGTTCCTAAGGCCTATCGGGAACAGCTTCTTCATATGGGACACACCATTTCATTCAGTGGACATATGGGAGTCGGGGCAACACTCCAGTGCATTTCCTGCCATTACTACTGGCCAGGGATGACTGGAGACGTGCGTCGGTACGTCAAGTCGTGCCCAGAGTGCCAACGTGTGACACCAAAACACTGGACTGCTCCGGTAATCTTGGGCGACATGCCCATTATGAACTCTCCTTTCGAGAGAGTTGCAATCGATCTTGTTGGTCGTCTTCCTCGGACTAGGAAGAGGAATATGTACATTCTTACGATGGTGGATTGCTGTTCCATGTGGGGGTGTGGCGATACTGTTGGCCACAATCGACTCTAAGCGAGTGGCTGATGCACTGATGGAGACCTTTACTCGGTTGGGATTTCCAAACCAGATCCTAACGCACAATGGGTCTCAGTTCTGTGGTAAGCTGATGGAGGAATTCTTTCGTATCTTCCAGACAACCACATTCACACAAGCCCGTACCACCCTCAGTTTAATGGGCAAGTAGAGAGGTTTAATTGTACCTTATGCTTCGGAAGATGGCTCAAGAGAAACCAGACAGATGGGATGAGTATATCCCAGCCGCCTTGTTCGCCTATCGGGAGGTTCCCCATGGGTCGACCGGGTTGCCACCAGCCACTCTACTATTCGGGAGGCCAATCAAGGGTCCTTTAGAAGCCCTATTGAGGTGTTGGACAGAGGAGGAAACTTCCGAAGAAGTTGTATCCTCCTATAAATACGTCGAAGAGTTAAAGAAGAAAATTCCAGATGGGTTGGGCTTTGGCAGCTCAGAATCTGAGGGCGGCCAGAAAGAGACACGCGGCCTACTACAATAGAAGGACGAAAGATAGGTCTCTTAAAGTGGGGGATCGGGTTCTGTTGTTATTTCCAGTAGGTTCCAATAAACTCGAGATCGGTTGGCAGGGACCTTTCCCGGTGGAAAGGGTTGTGTCTCGTACCAACTATGCCATTCGGATAAGGGGGAATTTCCAAAATCTTCCACATTAACCTCCTCAAAAGGTATGAAGAACGATCCGATGGTACTTCTCCCCCACTCATGACTATGGCGGTCGCGATGGACACTGAATCGGGCGAAGACGCGGATAGGGAGTATCCTTTACACCCTGGGGAAACCTATAGGGATGTACAAATAAGTCCTGATCTGTCGGCTGAAGAAACTGACCTTGTCATCCGTTTGTTGGAGTCCCATCAGCAGATTCTTACCGATCGGCCAGGGCGGACCGGGTTGGTCGAGTTTGATATGACTCTGACTACCCAAGACCCCGTCCGCCAAAATATATATCCAGTGCCCTTTTCGAAAGAGAAGGCCCTGGAAGCCGAAATCCAGAAGCTTCTGGACGATGACATCATCACTCCTTCGACTTCTCCTTACAATGCCGGGGGTGTCTTGTTGAGGAAGCCCAGCGGTGAGCACCGCTTATGTATTGATTACAGGCATTTGAACAGTTGTACTGAATTCCAAGTTGAACCGTTACCGAACACAAATCAACTGTTCGCCAGACTAAATAAGGCAAAGTACTTTTCGAAAATCCATCTAAGCCGGGGATATTATCAGATCCCTGTGAAGCCTGAGGTTCGCCCTTTGCTCGCATTCAGTACTCCGAGCGGGCATTACGAATTCAAGGTGATGCCATTTGGGCTGAGCAATGCGCCCAGTGTGTTCACCCGCATGATGAGAATGTTATTAGAACCTTTAAAGGATCCCTCTGTCGTCTCGTTTATGGATGATATTCTCATCGCGTCTGACAATCTGAGGGATCACCTGAAGTCCTTGGGACAGATCTTCACAAGGTTAAAAGAGGAAGGGTTAACCGCCCCTCCAGCCAAATGCATGATTGGCTATTGGAATTTCTGGGACATACTATTACCCCAGGGGGACTGGTACCGGAAGAAAAGAATGTTGAGAAGGTCAGACTCGCACCCCGTCCTATATCCAAAAAGGATGTAGGTCTTTCTTGTCTCTGTGTGGCTTTTACCAGAAATTTATTCCGAAGTTCAACTAAATTGGGGCGCCGTTAACCAAAACCCTGAAGAAAGGATCGCCAGATCCTATAGTCTGGACCCCGAGCTGTGAAGAAACGTATGGGAATTTAAAACAGGCTTTGGTGGATAGGCCAGTCCTACAACTCCCGAATTTGGAGAAAACGTTTGTTCTACGAACCGGCGCGAGTAACATCGGGATTGGCGCAACTTTGTTGCAGGAAGGGCGAGATGATCCTTCGGTACTATGTCCGGTGTCGTATGCAAGTATAAAACTGTTACCGGCGGAACGGAATTACTCCACCGTCGAATGGGAATGTCTGGCTCTAGTGTGGGCGGTACAGAAATTTCAACCTTATCTGTAAGGAGTACCGTTCAAAGTGCAGTCCGACCATCAACCTCTGATGTTTTTGGCAACTTCTAAGAAACTGAACGCGAGGTTGATTAGATGGTCATTGCTGCTACAACCGCATCAGTTAACGGTCGAATACATCCCCGGAAGGGAGAATGTAGGAGCGGATTTTCTGTCACGGCATCCTATGGTTGAATGTGAGGGTGAGGCCATTCGAACAGAACCTCTGGTAGTCGAAAGTTCGTAGTGTTCGACTTTCTTAAGAGGGGGCCTATGTGGAAAAACGCCATTGGCCCATGTCCTCATGCCTTCTTTGGGTTTGGGTAAACAGTGGGAAACAGCTTTCGGGAACCCTAAATTCTCTTATCCGCTCGATTTCCCTGGAGGATAGTTCTCTGGGTTACCTCTACAACCCGATCTTCTTAATAGAATGATTGGAAGTCTGACGTTTCTTCGGGAAAACCCGATGGCGCGCCTTGCACCAAATACGCACTAGTGTAATGTCTTGGGCCATGAATGTCCGTTTAAACCACTATCGTTTGTTGCCGGCACCATGTATTGAAAATTTAAAGATTTTTACAAATTAAGTACCGCATCCTGCTGGTGAATGAAAAGGTAAACTTAGATTGTAATTAGTCCTGCCAGACCTTGGCTTGTGAATCTCTGTTGTCTCGACTGGTGAGACGAATTGGCGAAAAGCCAGTCATGCCCTATTGTGAGTGGGTTGTCAGTTGGCCAATCTAGCTAAGCGTCGTGTTCTTGGCGTGGCATGGGAACGAATCTGAGGAATATATTTCCCCTGATGATGTTGCTTGTTCTTGGCAGCAGATGGACGGGTGCTATCTTTCTTCTTACGGCCTGAACTCAGCATGGTATTGTCTGTAATTTGAATATAAACACGACATATATACGGTATGCCGGAAGGAGGGGAGGGCTCCGTGGGGACGTGTTCCAACCATTTATGTTCTGTCTTCTTAAAACGGAAGACAGTATCCGCTGTGCTATCTCTTTCATCTTTTAACAGATGGGGTGGCTGGGTGGATCGAATAGTTACTGGTCATTAAGATAATGCCAGAGAATAAATAGAACTCATCTACACATATGGCTTATGCAAAGCACTGCCGGTACATTGCGGCGTCAGCTCAGACAAGAGCAGCGGCCGGAAGGGGTAGTATCTTCTTTCCTATTCTTGCTGGGAATAGGGAACTACACTTCTTTCCATATAGACCCACTACTATAATATTAGTAAAGGGAGGAAACACACATAATTACGCACACAACACCACAAGAGCTTTGTTGTGAGAAAGAGAGGGTTTGCAAGTGAGAGGGAAGCCGGGAAACGAATGTGCCCAGTAATATAAAGGCATGGTATGAGAGTGGAGAGTGAATCTGGTATGAAGAAAATAGGTAGGGTCAAACGACACGACCTAGACAAGCTGAAGGCCTAGTCTAGGAAAGACGCCGCCAATCCAGGACCTCTTGTCAGGTCAGGCCAATTCACTCAGGTCTACTAACTAGTTATATATCTATTACTATTATATACTTTGTGAATGCAAATTGATATGCTGAGACCCTTAGAAGTCTCCTTGTAGACTGTACTTGAAGTTTAAGCTGGAGGCTTTCACCAATATTTATCATCCCCAGTGTCCTTCTTTTGGAGGTGAATAAATCGGACAGTATCAACAGGGCCTCTACGCGGAAAGTATGTTTAAGACGAGGCCACGTCATGTTTTGGGCCCTACCAGGCCCAAGGGTATGATCTCTACGAGATAGAGCCACCGCTGGCCCCGAAAGAATGACCATCAGCCTTTCTAACACATCGCCCGTCATCTCGATACGCTAGGATCGAGTCATTTTGTATTCTTGGCTGGACCCCACCGAATTCTCACCCCTACCCATCCTTGTATGGGACAGTGAAAGACACCTACCCATTCCTATTTACAAATTGTCCTCCATTATATTATTCTCTATCCACAATTGTGCCAAGTGATTCCATGGCACTTTCCAAGAACACTTGATTGACTATAGAGTGTGTCCACTCAAACCCGCAGGCTGGGTTCTACAGCAGCCTGTTGTTCGTAAAACCGATCGGGAAGGAGGAAACTAACGAAGACATAATCGGTGAGGCAGATGTCGACTGACGGAACTTTGTAGTACTCTTCGGTCTATGATGGAAAGCCATGAGGCTCTGTGCCTGAACTGAACTCTGTGTCCCTGTTTTGTCTGTAGTGAACTATCTGTTTTAACTGCCTTGATGTTATCCTGTGCTGTCCTTTATTAAGTTATTAAATTACAATTATAGTTACTGGGACGATCATCATGTTATATTTGTGTCAGCCAGAAAGACACCTCAGGGAATAGGCCCCAAGGTCGAAAGAGAGAGTGACAGTGAGTCCGGGGAACGGAGGAGGGTTGGCAAGCAAAGACCTATCCCAGCCAGAGCTATATAATATTATTGAAGCATTGTGACAGGGGTATTTGGGACCCTCCACGTAACTTGTTACATAGCAATATGATTGCATGTCCGTCTCAACTTTCCTCTAAGCGTTGAGCGTCGGCCAGAACCCCTCGTCAACCCTTGCTGCCTCATTCTTGGCAGACCATAATAATGCATTTGCTCAATGTGTACGTGCTCCCACAAGGTCGCAACCACGTCTGCCTTGTCCTGCATCAATATTCCACCAAGTTTTGCAGAGCCAGCCAGTTTGTCCGCCCGTTTATTCCCCTGCACACTGGCATTCCCCGGAGAACAGATCCAGACGATATATGCCACCCGTGACCTCCGAAGCGAGGCAAGCCACTCTGCACGAAGCATGCCTCTCCTCACCTTCCTCAGCATGCTTTCTTACAATCATGATGGATGTTTGTGTGTGTGTGTGTGTGTGTGTGTGTGCGTGTGTGTGTGTGCGTGCGTGCGTGCGTGTGTGTGTGTGTGTCGTATTCTCCATCCAGCGACATATGATACCACAGCAACAGCTGAATGCTCTATGAGAAGTAAGACTTTTGCGAGAACCAAATGATGACTGCGAATCTACAACTATGATCAGACTGCGAGAACAGCAAATTAAAAGAGGTGTGGCCAAACAAGAACACTACGCAGGAAGCCAAAGAAGATTGATAAACCAACACACAACTGGTGTCGTTAGCTGCTACTCTCTGCGGGATTTACTGAGGAGGAGATCCGAGCACTTATGGACTGAATGGTTCGATGTGCAATGAGGATGATCTGTCGACTAACTAAGTGACTAACATCCTCGCCCAACAGAACTGTCACATCCTCGCCCCGCAGGACTGTTACATCCTGACTCAGCAGGACTGTCACATAATCGCCCAGAAAAGATTGTCACATCCTCGCCCAGAAGAGACTGTCACATTCTCACCCAGAAAAAACTGTCACATCCTTACTCAGATGAGACTGTCACATCCTCACCCAGAAGAGACTGTCACATCCTCACCCAGAAGAGACTGTCACATCCTCACCCAGAAGAGACTGTCACATCCTCACCCAGAAAAAACTCTCACATACTAGCCCAGAAGAAACTGTCACATCCTTACTCAGATGAGACTGTCACATCCTCGCCCAACAGAACTGTCACATACTCGCTCGAAAGAGACTGTCACATACTCGCCTGTCAGGGACTGTCACATCATCACCCAGCAGGGACTGTCACATCATCACGAAGCAGGGACTGTCACATCCTCACCCAGCAGGGAATGTCAGATCCTATCGTTAAACGAGGAAACAGCAGTAGGACTACAGTTAGACGAGGAAACAACAGTAGGACTACAGTTAGACGAGGAAAAAGAAATAGGACTACCGTTAGACGAGGAAACAGCAGTAGGACTACAGTTAGACGAGCAAACAGCAGTAGGACTACAGTTAGACGAGGAAACAGCAGTAGGACTACAGTTAGACGAGGAAACAGCAGTAGGACTACAGTTAGACGAGGAACCAGTAAGACTACCGTTAGACGAGGAACCAGTACAACTACAGTTAGACGAGGAAACAGTACGAATACAGTTAGACGAGGAACCAGTAGGACTACAGTTAGACGAGGAAACAGTAGGACTACTCTTAGACGAGGAACTAGTAGGACTACAGTTAGACGAGGAAACAGTAGGACTACCCTTAGACGAGGAACCAGTAGGACTACAGTTAGACGAGGAAACAGTAGGACTACACACAGACGAGGAAACAGTAGGACTATAGTTAGACGAGGAAACAGTAGGACTAGCCTTAGACGAGGAACCAGTAGGACTACAGTTAGACGAGGAACCAGTAGGACTACTGTTAGACGAGGAACCAGTAGGACTACCGTTAGACGAGGAAACAGCAGTAGGACTACCGTTAGAAGAGGAAACAACAGCAGGACTACCGTTAGACTAGGAAACAGCAGTAGGACTACAGTTAGACGAGGAAAAAAATATGAAAAGCATTCTCTGCTCTGTGTCCATTGCAGCCATAGTTTTAAGTGCATTGAGTCCCTTTTGAGACCTTGTCACAACCGTCTCCACATGGTCCTTGAAGGAAACAGCAGTAGGAGTATCGTTAGATGAGGAAATAGTAGTAGGACCACTATTAGGCTAGGAAACATTAGGTCTACCGTTAGACGAAGAACAGCTAGACCAACTGATGATAGTTTTCTTCAGATCGAGTCATTATGGTAACCCAAATGGCTAACCGATATATACTAACATTAAACATGAATATGCAGCAACAACAGTTGGTAATGAAGAATAAGTACAACGATTGCATTTTGAAAAAGAAATGGCGATCTCTCAAACCAAATCGGAAAGAAATCAAAATAATTATTGGAGATTTCAATACAACAGTGGGAAAGGAGGGACTAATAGAAGTAGTTGGACAATATAGTTTAGGAACAATAAACGAAAGAGAAGAAAAACTGACAGACTGGGAAAAATTAAGTAATAGGTTATTTGGAAATACTTGGTTTCAACAACATGAGATACGACTGCATAAACTGAGAAGTCCCAATAAGAAAACATCCAACAACATCCATGACGTACTAGGTTGAAAAGACGAAAAGGCTCTCCCATAGAAGAAGATTAGACCATCTCTGGATGTGTTTAGATTATGTTGCGATGCTCCACGTGTCATCTATGGGAGATGATGAGAGTATCTCTGGGTGTATTACAGAGAAAGACACACACACACAGACACATAGATAGGTGTATATTATGCAGGTGGGGTAGGTAGGAGGGTAGGTAGGTTGGTAGGTAAGTAGGGATGGAGGGAGGGAGGCACGCACTAAGGTAGGTAGATAGGTAGGTGGGTCCATATGGTAGATAAGTGGGGTCGGTAGGTAGTGAGGTAGGTAGATAATTCGCTTAGGTAGGTAGAATGGGTAGGTCGGTTGGATAGCGTAGCAAAACCAGCGGGTTCCATTTGAACTTCCGGTCTATAAATCCATCCATCCATCATGTGCCATTCCGGTAAGCGTGAGCGGTGATTATTCGCTTTATTCACTCGATCACCAGAGTCATGGATCAGTTCTGTGTTCTTGTTTCGACCATGCCAAGTGGTCAAGCCATCTAGACATTTACTGCTCGATCTTCTCCCTTGTTCTCTTCCCCTCAATCTTGCCAGTTGTCACCAAGTTTTCTAATTTATTTCTTCTCATAACTTAACCACAAAATGTTGATTGTCTAATTTCTCTGATCAGTTTACGATTTTCGTTTGTTTCTTGTAGGATTTGCTCATTGGTTTTCTGTCTGCCCGTCGGAAACCACATTTCCATAGCCATCTGATGTTTTTTTTTTTTTAGCTAGACTGCTCATGGTCCACAATTCACATCCATACAAAAGTACAGGCTCTATGTAGCACTTCAACACTCTTTGTCTCGTAGCAATTGACATCTTTTTATTGGTTAGTAAAAACAGAAATAAATAATAATATTTGATTGTGTACCATAACCTTCATCGTTTGATCAACATTGCTGATGTAGCCATTTTTGACTTTGTACAATAACCTTTAACGTTTGATCAGCGTGGCTGGTGTCGCCATTTTTTTTTTTTTTTTTACTTTTTGCAATAACCTTCATCATTTGATCAACATAACCAAGGTAGGATACTGGTTGTGGAATAACAGACATTACTTCAGCACATAATCAACATGACCAATATTCTTGCCAACTGAAGTTATACACCTGTAGCGAGATTGACCTGAGTTCCGTCTTCGCTAATGTCAAAGGGGAACTACCGCGCAAATTCTTGCCCGGAGGTTTATCCCAGTAATTTACTTGCTCACCCTTTATGTGGGTCCCTGGATAAAACATTCTAGATAGGGCAACTGAGTTGTCGGTTCATGATTTGCACGGGGTAACTGTGCCGACACGGGTAAGCAGAGCGCCGCTCAGGTTAAAAGCAGCAACTGAACTGGGGTTTCAGTCAGTTGAGTGCAAGCTGTTTGTTCGGAGGACATCGGTTGTTAGAGTTGTGTGTTGTATAATGGCAATTAAAGGGGCTTTACAATTTCACCAGCCTGTGGACCAAGCTTGGGATGTTTGAAGGTATTTGCCTGTAGTTAGAATAGTAATTTCGCGTCGATGGTTTGTGTTACGCTCGCGCGATGTAGGCGTTCATCCGGCTACCTCATGCATAGTTATGAAGTCTGAATAAAATGGGACATAGCCGAAAGGGGTGGATTTATAAAGCAACTGTTAATGATGTCCTAAGTGGTTGAGGCTATGTGGGAGCCCAATAGGAATAGGTTTTTCAGACTCAGAGCATTGAGGCCTTTAACATGAATCTATGCATGAGGTGGTTTGGTGGGGAAAAAATATCGCCAGCGTGGCAGAGGGTGGCGACGCGGGACTTCCGGAAGACGCCTCGGACGCTGTGGCACTACCGGGAGACACCTAAACTATGGTGTTTGGCCCATCTAATTATTCGGGAGAACGATTGGCGAAGTTTGTGAGGGTCGGCAGAAAGATTCCACGAACGACCGATGGGATGAAGGCCGTCTCAGCAATTTTGGACGGCCACTGGATTTTTCTATTTCTACTTTCCTCTCACCTGTCCTATGCCTATTTAGTTCTTCTAAAGGGACCAACGGGAGGGACATTAATTATTTCGGGTGGCGAAAGTGAAAGAAATAGAACCGAGGAAAATAAAATCTTCGGTAAACCAGACTGCTGTTCCAGGAAACATTGACACCGTTCTACCTGCTCACCTATTGGACAAAGCTGAGAGAATGGAGTGGATATCAGCCGCTACATGGGGGATAGACCATGTATTCACACAAGAAGCTGTATATCACCCACTCCAGATGGGGATAGACCATGTATTCACATAGAGATGACTATCGCCTGCTACATGGAGGTGGCAACCATGTATAAAGAAGTCATCGACTAGAAGGAGGTACATCTCACCCATCGGAGAGAAAATCAAAGAAGGGTGAAGTATCTGAGATGGTTACACAGGGATCAGAAGATAGAGAAAAATCTATTGGGTTGGGGGGGGGGGGGGTCGGCGAATTGGCCTACTAACTCCTCAATACGGGTGTTGAGCTTTATACTATCCTTTAATGCATAACTTGACTGAGACCTTTGCAGGAACATGTGTGCCTCACCTGTGTCTACCCAACGGGACCCGTCCGAGCTGCCGTAAAGTTCTCAAGGGATGACGCTCTTCCTGGAGCGATTTGACAGCTGAGTCCAGGTTTATGCCAGTCCAGGCCACGGCAGATGCGGAAGGGTACAGGATCGTGTATATTGATATATATTGATGCTATAACGCTGAGAGCCTCGCTCCTATGTACACCATGTATTGTTTGCTGTTACCAGTGGCTCTCACACGGTTGTTTTGTTGCAGAACCTGTCATGGAGTGTGGACTAGACGAGTATGAACCTGGCCTGCCATCATGAAGCGAACGAAGAAAACTGTGGGCGTGAGCTTCTTGATTTGGTTGTAGCGCCCAGTCGTTCCTGACCAGTCAGAGTTACAGTGGCCATGGGTTTTGCAAGTCAACCACGAAACATCACCAGTCTGCGAACTGTCAGCCACCATACCTCTGTGATCAGTCAGGTAACAGAGGTATCTACCGATGTCATATATGGCTACTACTCACCAGAGAGGGGCCCGAGAAGAGACTTGGCCTAATATATATATATTGTGATATCCTGTTGTGTAATAAATGTCTAGTATGTTTGTTTCCGACCAGAGTTGAGTCAACTTCTATGGATGGAGCATTAGAGGGTAAAGTCCACTGAAATAAAGAGTGTCAGAAGGGGTTGTCTATAGACTGGCGGGGTTGGTAGACTAATACCCAAGTACCCAATACCCAGAACTGAACCCACGGTATATAGGGTAGAATAGCTCTCCTCACCCCAGGGACTTTGTGACAACGCCATCCATAAAGAATATGTCTATTTTTTTTTTTTTCAGACTAACAGACTTTAAGTCAGTATACAATCAACCTAACCTATGGTAGGGCCAAATGACATCATCATTTAGCGGGAATTAACGTTAATATTATTCAGACTTACCAAGTCGTTTTTGCGAAAGTCATCAACTGATACAGCCTGTTGTCATGATGGCCTTCATTAGTGGAGTTGCGAGACCGTGAAAGAAAGGACTTATAGGTATTTGTACATTCGTAATATAACTTGTGTGGAAATGAACTATAAATCCTTAGGTCTGCCCCTGAAACTACCTCGCCGGGTATACCAGCTGGCCTGTATACCCAGACACGTCAACACTGAACTCCTAACAAGGACGAGGAGTGTCCAGAGACATCACCAGAACCTGGAAGGAGGGACTCTGGCACAGCCGGGTGAGAGTAGTCGTGTCCGGAGACAGGCTGACAGAGACTATTCAACTCAAGTGAGCAAACTCTGCTACTCGTTCTACATGACATCATGGCTAAACTGTGTCCCCTTCTGGCAAGACATTTAGTGTAGAGTTCTACCTGTTCATGTGTATTATTTCCTCCTGGCTGTTGGATTGCCTAGATTAAATCTTTGTGTAGTGTTTTGAATTATCAAATGTGTAAGGTCTTTGTCTAGAGTGGGAGTAAAGTAATTTCTTTATAAGGGACATCTATCCAGGGACCTGTGGGGTCTATAGAACGGTAATAACTCAACTGACCAGAGAGATCCATTCGATAATGTGTGCTAGCATCTAGGAAGCCAATAACACCGTTCTTGGTACAAGAAGGTAGGTAGGTAGGCAGGCAGGCACGAACACGGGTTGGTAGACAGGTAGGTGGGTATATATGATAGATAGATGGGGTCGGTAGGTAGATAGGTGGGATCAGTAGGGAGTACGGTATGTAGATAATTGGCTTAGGTGGGTAGGTTGGGTAGATAGGCTGGATAGATTGAGTCGCATCATTGGAAAATGAGGAGTCGGAAATTGTAACAGCAATGGACTCCTCCTCCTTCAGACCTATACCAAACACGATCTCATGATAACAAACACAATTTTCCGTCTTCCCACGAGAAACAGGACATCGCAGATGCACGCTCTCTCTAAACACTAGAACCTCATTGACTAAGTCATCGTCAGGGGGAGTGACAGACAAGACGTTCGGGTGACAAAATCCATGTGTCTCATTGTTTCATTATCTCGAATATAAACATACACATCAAACCACCACGGCGTCCTCAAGGGGTTAAAAAACAACAACTAAAAGTCACCCGCCTAAACAGCAAAAAAATTGAGCTCTCATTTGAAAATATGCTGGAAGGCAAGACCAGTGCTGCAGCTAAACAGGAAGCGGAAACACTGGATAGCTCTAAAGGACATAATTTGCAAACACTGCTATGGACATCCTGGGTCCACACCTTTCTTCCCCCCCCCCACCCCCCCCACCCCCCCGTAATCATAAACATTGGTTTCATGAAAATTCCGAAGACATCAATTGATGGCCGAGAAACATCTCCTCAAGACATATTTGGATGACCCGATGTCAACATCACGCAAAAAAAAGAGAAACAGATGCCTTCAATAACATTCGGAGAGTAGTGCAACAGAAACTTTGGCACATGCGGGATTTCTGGCTGAGCAACAAAGCTGATGAAATTCAAGGCTTTGCTGACAGACATGATATGAACAACTTCTACGACTCACTGAAAGCGGTCTATGACCCTACAATACCAGGCACAGTTCCCCTCCTCAGTGCTGATGGGGGAACAATGGTCACCGATAGGAAAGAAATCCTTCAACGCTGGGCATAGCATTTCAGCAACATCTTAAATGTAGCTTCCTTCTTCGATGATGAAACCATAAACTGCCTTCCTCAAGTTCCCACTAATGATACACTTCATGACCTGCCAGCCATAGTGGAAGTAAACAAAGCCATCCAGCAACAGAGATATACAAAGCAGATGGGCCGGTCCTAATAGAGCAGCTTCACCAAGTCTTTACAAACATATGGGTGAACGAGACCATGCCACAAGATTTCAAGGACTCGTCAATAGTCCACCTTTACAAACGTAAAGGAAACCGCCATTCCTGTGACAGTCACCGAGGTATCTCGTTATCAATTGCAGGGAAGATACTCACCAGAATTTTTCTCAATCGCCGCACGGCCCATCTCGATCAAGGTCTTCTTGAAATGTGGCTTCAGAAAAGAACGAGGTACTGCTGACATGATTTTCGATGCAAGGCAGCTGGAAGAGAAGTGTCAGAAATAGACCTCCGAAATGTTCTCCACTTTCATTGACCATTTACCAAGGCTTTTGATACAGTTAGCAGAGAAGGACTGTGAAAGATTATGGCTGTCCACGAAAGTTTGTCCAAATAGTGCGGATATTTTTTGATGGTATGCAGGCAAGAGTACAGGAAAATGGTGAACTGTCAGAACCCTTTCCTGTCACCAATGGAGTGAAACAAGCTTGTGTCCTGGCACTAACACTGTTCAGCCTCATGTTTTCATCTATGCTGACGAATGCCTTAGAGAACAACGACGTTGGAATAGACTTCAACTACTGCATGGATGGAAAGTTGGTCAATCTAAGAAGGCTGAAAGCTAAAACCAAAATTAACAGCGACACCGTCAGAGAGCTGCTGTTTGCTGATGCTTGCACTCTATATGCAAACTCAGAGGCAGACATGCAACACAATGTTTCAGCCTTCTCACATGCATGTGCCAACTATGGGCTCAATATCATCTTAGAGAAAATTGTAGTTATGTATCAGCTAGCTCCATGGAATAATCACACTGTGCCGAATATCAAAGTGAATGGTAATAGTCTAAGTGTTGTGGACAAATTCACCTATCTTGGCAGCACTGTGTCACAAGCTGCCACAATTGATGACGTGGTGAATGCAAGAATCTTCAAGGCCACGCGGCCTTTAGCAGACTGTTCAAGAATGTATGGGACAGAAATGGAATAAGCCTGCAAACAAAGGTTAATGTATATAAAGCAGTTGTGTTATCCACACTGTTATACGCTTGTGAAACCTGGACTATTTATCAGCGGACCCGCTAGGAAATTAAACCACTTCCACACAGTCTGCCTTAGGAAGCTATTGAAGATTAAATGGCAAGACAAGATCCTAGACACTGAAGTATGCCCAGTATCCACACTCTACTAATGGAGAATCAGATTCACTAAGCTGGTCACTTAATTAACTCGCATGCCAGATCACAGGCTCCCTAAACGAATTGTTTACGGCGAGCTGAGTTGTTTTAAACGCTTCCAAGGCGGCCGAAGGAAACGCTTTAAAGACACTCTGAAAATCTCACTGAAAGCTTATGGAATTCATCTTGACACCTGGGAGACTGCTGCCAAAGACCGAAATTCGTGGCATACATCATTACGCAAGGATGCAGTCACTTGTGAAGCAACCAGGACTGCAAGAGCAGTGAAGATGAGGCTGGAAGAAAAACCACTGCAGGAGATCCTACTCCTGGGACGTCAAGCATTCTTTGCCCACATTGTCAAAGAACATTTCGAGCCCAAATAGGCCTTATAAGCCATATTAGAACTCACGGCTCCATACTTTCAACCCCACTGGATGAACTGAATGGTTACAAACAACAACAAGTGGCGATGGTAGGGAGGTAGGTAGGTAGGTATTGATTGATTGATTGATTGATTGATTGATTGATTGATTGATTGATTGATCTAGGAATCGACATCACAGCATTCGGGGCATTCCAATAAGTGCTCCGTCCCCATCCTCAGCAGCCAGCGAAGAGTTCCAACACTAATAGTACCAGTAGCAATCTGATTATAAGTCCGTCTCGCCTTTCCTCTGAGCGTTGAGCGTCGGCCAGATCCCTTCGTCACTCCTCGTTGTCTCATTCTTGCCAGACCATGGTAATCCATTTGCTCCTCCGAGGTGTGCACGTGCTCCCACAAGGCCGCAACCACGTCTGCCTTGTCATGTATCAATACTCCACCAAGTTCTGCAGAGCCAGCCAATCTGTCCGCCTGTTCATTTCCCAGCACACCGGCATGCCCCGGAGAAAAGATCCAGGCGATGCTTGTCACCCGTGACCTCCGAAGCGAAGCAAGCCACTCCGCACGAAGTCTGCCCGTCCTCACCCTCGTCAGCATGCTTTCTGAGTCAGTTACAATCACGATGTGTGTGTGTGTCGTATTCTCCATCCAGCGGAGAGCCGCAGTGACTGCCTCCACTTCCATTCTTAAGCTGGATGTTGTGGTATCATATGCCAGGCTCTCCTGCCCCAAACATCGACCATTAGCTTTGGCTATGAACCCCCAGCCACTTCTCTCACCTCTTGACACCGAACCATCTGTGTAGATAATCACATCACTCGAGTGAGCATTGTCCTGAATTAGTTGCTGGATTTCCACTTCCGTGGCCCCTGCTGGCCACTCCCTGCACTCCCGGCTTAATGTGATTATAACTCTGCACAAGTCTGACTGCTCCGCTGGCACTCTGACCCACTCCTCTCCACGCCTAATGTTCTCCAAGGGGCACACCTGTCTGATCGTATCCTCCGCCTGAGCCATCCATGATTTCCCTCTTATCAGTCGCTGACCCTTAACTGCGTCCAGCGCCTCATGCAGTGGGTGGTCTGTGTCTGCAGCTACTCTGAGGTATGCCTTCGCCTGCATCACCTTGAGCCTACCAGCAACAGTCGGCAGACCAAGGATGTAACGCATACACACTACTGGGGTGTCTCTAGTGCATCCCAGAATGACCCGCATAGCTTCGTTCTGTATGCGCTCTAACTTCACCAGCTGACTCTCTGAGACAGTGAGCAGACCTAATCCATAATCAATTACTGAGAGGATCAAGTGCTGGTATAGTGTGAAAAGCATTCTCTGCTCTAGTGTCCATTGCAGCCATAGTTTTAAGTGCATTGAGTCCCTTTTGAGATCTTGTCACGACCGTCTCCACATGGTCCTTGAAGGATAGGCTCCTGTCAAATGTAATCCCCAGATACTTCAGTGTGTTCTCTCTGCTGACATTTCTACCATCTATCGCGAGGCTTGGGACATCAGCTCTTACAATCCTGTTGTCCAGAGAGCACCACAAAACAGCCGCCTTTTCCGGGTGGATGACAGCACTCATTTCTGTGCACCAGTCAATCACTTTATCTACTGTCGCCTGTAACTCCTGGGCTGTTTGCTCCCTATCTCTCCCCTGCCTATATGCAAGAATATCATCTGCAAATGTTAGTATTCTTCCAACCCCTGGTGCTTCTACGTATGCAATCTTGCTCGTATACACATTAAAGAGCACCGGTGAGATTGCAGATCCCTGTGGCAGTCCCGGGGTTAACATATGTGGCTCTGAGGTCCATGCACCCAGACGGAGAGCAACCCGACGAGAGTGCAGGACGGCTGCTATCCAGTTCACCAACCAGGGATTGACCCCCTTCTCCATCAGTGCGGTCATCAAAATATCATATCGAACTCTATTGTACGCATCCTCGAGATCAAGCGCTACCGCCATCGTTTCCTGTCTACTCTGGAACCCCTCATAAACATCAAAGGCAAAAGTGGCTGCATTTGACCAGGTATCTTTTCCTGGCCTGTAGCTCCCCAGGCCTCTTGGAAGAAGCTTCCCCCTTTCCAAAAAATCTTGCAGCTTAACAGCGACTATCTTCTCTAAAACCTTCCCAAATGTATTTTGAAGGGTGATGATCCTAAAGCCGCTAAGCTTTGACTGATCCTTGAATGGTTTTGGGAGAGGGATGAGATAGCTGTGCACCCAATCCTGCGGTACTGATGCTGTCCTAATGCTCTGGTTAAAGCAGTCGGTCATCTCCTCCAGGTCTGCATCGCTCAAACCCTTCATGTAGCCATACCTGACCCCATCGGGCCCTGGTGCCGTGTCTTTTGCCTTTTTCAAAATGTGTTTAACATCTTCCACCCGTATGATGTCTTCATACTGCATATTCTTCGTGGTGCCAGATAGCTCCTCTCTAACTGCATCCCTGGTGTCCGCATCATTATGATTGGTCTGCTCTAAAATCTCTGGAGAAACGCCTCCCCTTTCTCTTTGTCTGTTGTCACGCGCACACGATCATCTCTATAGATTGTTCCAACTGTCATCGGCCGATCGTTTCTCTGCATTTGCCTGTGCAGTTTCCAGAATTTTTGCAGTGTTTTATCACCTCCAATCTCCTTCGTGAAACATTTCCATTTTGCCTTTTTGGCCTCTGCAGCACAGCGCTTGAAAACCTCCACCTTGTCTTTCTTGACATTTTCCGCTGTGTCCACTTCCTCTCGTGAGCTTCGAAGTGTCTGTCGCACTTTCTTTAGCTGCTTCACTGCAGCTCTCTTTGCTTTCCAAGCATGGTCTACTTCTGGGGTCCACCATGGGGGCTGCAAAAAGGGAGTTTTAACAGTCCTGTTGCATGCCCCTTGTCTGAGGCGTCCAAGAAGGCAATCGGTCCTCATACCGGAAGGTCTTGCGCGCTCTCCCAGCTTTATCTTTCCTGGGTTTAGAGATCAGGACCGAGCATGGCATGTGATCACTCCCATGGTCATTCAAAACATTCCACTTTACATCAAGGACTGATGACTGGGAGACAAGTGCCAAGTCAATAGCTGTGTCTGCATCGCCAGGCCTCATTGCCATTCTTGTCGGCCTACCATCATTTATGCAGACCACATCGGAGTCCACCATGGCATCTGCAAGGGTAATTCCCTGTCGGTTTTCTCCACTACTGTCCCAATCTCTGTTCCTTGCATTGAAGTCTCCACATATGAGTAGCCTATCACCTGGTAATTCCTCCAGTTTCTTAAGCCAGTCCCAATGTTCCTTTCTGACAAAACAGTCCACTGTGGCATATACATTTATGATGTTCCAACTTAAGCCACCAATCTCCATTTGTATACCCTGGACCTCTCTTGCACTGTGATTCCACTGGCTCAAGTCGAGTACCACATGCTTCACTCCTTCCTTCACCAGCAGACCTTGCCCATGTCTCTTCTGCCCAGTAGGGTTTATATAACTGGCGTACCCAGGGCAATGGTATTTGTCTGTATTTAGCTCCTGGAGCATGAGGACGTCAAAATCATATAATTAAGTCTCTCCAATACAGGACCTCTTCTGCCTGGCACTACGACAGTTCCAGTATCCCACTCTTACATAGGTTGAAACTAGTCTCTCCACTTTTCCAGACAGACAGACAGACAGAGCAGGCAGGCAGGGAGGCAGACAGACAGACAGACAGACAGACAGACAGACAGACAGACAGACAGACAGACAGACAGACAGACAGACAGACAGACAGACAGACAGACAGACAGACAGACAGACAGACAGGCAGGCAGGCAGGCAGGCAGATAGACAGACAGACAGACAGACAGACAGACAGACAGGCAGGCAGGCAGGCAGGCAGGCAGACAGACAGACCAGACAGACGGACGGACGGACGGACGGACGGAGCGATTGAACGAATCAACTTTATTTTCAAAGCTTCACAAATTGGGCTCGCAGGTAAATTTCTGTCGTTAAAGTTTGGGAAAGCCGGCTCCGTGGCCGAGGAGTTATCAGCTTTCTCCGCTAACCCCGAATACTCTCGTCACGTGACGCGACGAGAATTAGCAGTGGTTCGAATCGCAAAAGTGACTTATGAGAGTATGGAGCCGGTCGCTCAGTAAGTCGTGGCGTGCTGATGAGCGTAATCTAGCCTAGGAATCAACATACAGCTGAAAGATGCTGGTGTTGACCTCAATATCCTGAAACAGGATGGAAACGCGAAAAAAAAAAAAAGTTTGGGAAAGACGTGTTTTGTGTGTTCGCCTCCTTTTTGGATTATTTTTTTCTTGTTTATCTTCTTTCATGCGCAATGGATTTCATATGGTTGTGACCATAATAATGCCGTTCAATTGTTGAAATTGTTTTAAAGTTGCTAAATGTACAGTGGTGGATATGAGTTCTAATAATGTTGTATTCAATACTAAGGGTAAATTATTCATGGAGCAGCGAAACGTCAGTGACCGTTTGAACTATCCAATCACATCACTTGAATTTAAATCGCGTGCGGGTGCTGCTGCAATGTGTACCTGCTGGCGGTAACACAATACCATGTAGCCATGCATGACGAGGAAGGAGGCTCTGTGCTGAAGATAGCGGCAGAACGAAGAAAATGTGGATTAAGATTAAGATCTGCGAGAACTAAGAACTATACACTCAACAAAGAGAAAGCAGTAAAAAGCAAGTTAAAGAACTGCTTTGGCTCTCCATCACTTTCTGTTAAACGTATGAACCAGGGTAAATGCATTTCAATTACATTCAGTAATACACTACATTACGAGGCATTTCAAACATGACTGATCAAACATTATCAAGTCGAAAAAGTCGAGTACAGGATGGACCGACTCGGAGCTCAAGTGGAAATCAAAATATCAGCTTCGTTCCACACATTGCATCTCTACCACACGAAGAACTGTTTGCTTGCTCAGGGAGCAGCTGACGTCATGTCTGAGTGGCTCGCAACACAATTGGTCGAAATTCAGCAGACAGCACATAAACTGATAGGTGACTCGCTAAATACACCTGCCGATCTCAGCATGCTAGTGTCTGACGAAAACAACACAATCTGCAGCTGTTGCCATCACAGCATCAGACCATAATTGCAACATAGTCGAACAACCCATGGCTCAGCACAACAACAACACGATCGCAACTTTTACTAACCGATCAGTGTTGCTAGCCATTGAGTACCCGATGAAATGTATAGAAGATAGTATACAACCAAACGAAATAAATTCAAATCAAATAGAATTTGCACCATCGGTACTAGATGAGAGCCCAGCTACAAACCATCACTCGTGCGCTTGCTAGCAGTACATTGAAAAGTTAGAGTCAGGGTTGAAAGTACTTGTAAAAGCCGCCTCTGACAACACAAACAAGATCGTCAGGATCATTATTGACTACATCAACCTCAAGTCAGAGGTGACTCTCCTGAAAGAAGAAAATGTTAAACTAAAACACATCATTGAGACTTCACAGCGCTCGCCCACTACTGATCTGGCAGCACACGCAGACAGTTTAGAAGTAGCAGAACCAGTCGTAGGCGCGTCAATAACTCAGCCAATCAAAACACATCAGCACATAGAAAAAGTAGCTCAACAACACTAAACATATACTATCGAAATAAAGGTCTGAAATAGATTTGAAGCATTACAAGAGCAACTGTTAAAGAACAGTCAGGAAGACGGAACACTGCCGACAGACAACGACTACATTCAGGAAACATCTGATAACCTGCAAGAAGACAAACTACAGCTGGATAGTCATCAATGGCGAGCAAGACGTGTCAGAACCCAAAACACACATAAAACACCGACTGACTGCACCCACATAATAATTGGCGACTCTTTTATCGGAGGCATATACATTGACCGTACGTCCTTATCAAACACCGACATAGCCGCAACAGTTCAGCTTCCAGGTGCAGGGGTAGACAGACTAACAGACAGTATATGTAGAATGGAAATTAATACGAACATTAGAAAGACAACGATTCACATAGGGATAAACGACACTATGAGAATCCAAAACATAACCATTTATCAATTACCAAAATTATTAGACTTATTATGTTATAATTTTCCATATTCTCAAGTGTTTTTCTCCTCCAACATACTACCATGTTATGGCTCCCAGCGTCGACTAGCCGATATAAACAACAGCACCTTAGAGAAATTATGTAATCAGTATAATGTACTATTCATCAATAACACATCATTCTTCATATCGCTGACAGGCTCTACAAAGAAACGCCTGTACAGAGACCACACTGCACACCTCCACATTACGTAGTAGTTTGCTGGCTACAATTATAAAATACACAGAAAGAGCGCAAAACATGACCAGCACACACACACGCGACGGACATTGATTTCTGAAGAACGAGACTCCCCCATTACACAAGGTAATTGCCTGCTGATGTCTGACCTCCGAACTCCTGCCACTCAAGGATCACCCATGCTACCAAGAATAAATCAACACCTCCTTCTTACCCTCACCTTCACACAGGAAGGAGATAACTGCCAAAATAGTTTTCCTACTCTCCCCTGCAAGGAACCATCGTTGCAAACATCGGCACACACACACACACACACACACACACACACACACACACACACACACATACGGTAGTACTAGCACTTTGACATACCCCCCTCATGCCAACAATAGACCAATCTAGTCAACAGCAGCAGGTTCCGAATTAATGGAGTCCAGAAATTCATGCCAGCAATGGGCAACTTAGCAAGATACCGAAAAAAGAGCTTCCTCGTTGAACTTTAATTAATTACTGTTTAACGTTTTATTTCTCGTTTGGGATACTCAACTTTAAACAGGAACATTGACTTGTATAGTCACGTATTCATTCTTTTGGATATCAGCTTGTTACCTAGCTTGCAAAGTAGTTCGAGTTAATTAATTGTTGTATGTTCATACGTTTTAATTCGTTTTGTTCTGTGTTTGCACTATATTTGTTGGTCTCATTAGTTATATCGTTATAATATTGTCATTTACATATCGATTTATATTATTGATAGTTTGTACGTTAATTTAATTTTGAATTTTTATGATCTTGTATTTTTGCTTAATTTTGACTAATTTACACTTACGTCATGGGTGAAATGTCCGAGAAGTGGCAACACTGGCTCAAAAGTCTGGAATACGTTTGGATACTTAAACATTTGCAATTTATTTAACAAGCTACCAGAGTTATCTTCTATTCTTAATCAAAATTTTCATTTATTCGGATTTTGTGAAAGT
The DNA here is from genome assembly GCA_014155875.1 of Cepaea nemoralis. Lineage (NCBI taxonomy): Eukaryota > Metazoa > Mollusca > Gastropoda > Stylommatophora > Helicidae > Cepaea > Cepaea nemoralis. Next base: position 36,415 of record JACEFZ010024826.1, read on the forward strand.
AGACTAAATGGAAACATTTCAGATGAAGACATCTCTATTAAAGGCTACACAGTGTTTAGAAGACATCACTGTAGGAAACAAGAGACAGGCATAGTAGCCTATGTTTCTAATTTACTAAATGTTCACCATAGGCTAGACTTTGACACTTGCGAAATACAATGTATTTGGTTAGAGCTAAAACTTCAAAATCGCACACCCGTGATAATTGGCTACTTCTATCGAAATCCTAGTGCTGGACACTCTGGTACAAAAATTTCACTACCATGATGGATGTGGTTTTCGCTTCCGGGAAGAAAATCATACTATTAGGAGACTTTAACATTGACACCAACAAATCCCACATAATATGGGGAAATATATGTGCAGCATACAACTTCCAACAAATAGTAAAACAAGATACTAGAATAACAAAATCATCTTCAATACTTATACATCACATTTATGTAACTTGCTCAGACAACATCATAGAATGCACCGTACCCAATTATGCAATGAGCGATTACTACCGAATATACCGCACATGGTCTAAAAAAGGAATTAAAACTAATAAACATAAACACATAAATGTAAAATATAGAAGCTACACAAAATTTCAACCACAAGGCATGTTTTCAGGACTTTCTCAGTTCACCTCTGGACAATGATTATCAAATTCCAGACCCGGATGATGCTCTGGATTCCTGGATGAAGACCTTTATTGATGTGTTTGATAGACATGTGCCAATCAAGGAAGTTCGAGTAAAACATCACATCAAACCACCTTGGATCACGGGATTCCAGCACATACCGTACTCTTAGAAACAAAGTTCAATATACCATACGAAGAGAAAAGAAAAATTACTTTTAGAACTTAGTAATGGATAAGACAAATAGTAAGGGTACATGGAAGGCAATTAACACCTTGACAAACAAGTATACCTTCTCAAAATTATTACCATTAAATCTCAATTCAGTATTTTTTTTTAAAACTGACATAGATCAGTTGAAGTCTTCAGTACCATATTTTCCTTGCAACGTATCTTTACTGTCATCGTTTTGCGAAAATAGATGCTCCCGGGATATTCTTTCCGGCAAACCGCTAATGACAGTCACTGAAGTAATCACTTACCTCAGTAACCTAAAAGACACAACCTCATCTGGTTTAGATGGTATTAGCAACCGGATTATCCGCTGTGCTGCGCCAGTATCTGTGTATCTGTAATGACAGTCACTGAAGTATTCACTTACCTCAGTAACCTAAAAGACACAACCTCATGTGGATTAGATGGCGTTAGCAACCGGATTCTCCGCTGTGCTGCGCCTGTGACCTGTGTATCACTAACCTATGTATATATTCGGTGTCTCACCAAAGGTCACTTTCCATCAGATCTCAAAGTCGCTAAAGTGTATCTTCTTCTTAAATCTGGTTTATTGGACAATGGTCTCCCGAACAATTATAGACCCATTTCTTCACTATCATCACTATCTAAACCACTAGAAAAACACATCCATAAAAAAACATTACAGTATTTAGATCTATACAAGCTTATAGTTGACAGTCAATCAGGATGTCGACCAAAATATTCATGTCATACGGCCCTAAAGAACTTGATAGACAATTGGCACCATAATATAAATATCTATGTGGATAATCACACAATCTATGTGGAGCTGTGTTTACCGATTTCAAAAAAGCATTTGATATGATAGACCATGCCATTTTAGTTAAAAAAAACTAGAGACAGTGAACGTTGGCCCTAATATGTGACGCTAATAACATCTTTTCTGTCAAACAGAAATCAAGTAGTATTATACAATAAATCTCTGTCCCAAACCACTACCTTCAATACTGGAGTACCGCAAGGCTCTATTCTCGGCCCCCTATTATTTGCCATATATATTAACGATCTACCTGTGCATCATTTGTCGTTCTGCGATCTATGTGCAGACGACTGTACACTGTATACAAAAGCTGAATGTAGTAATTTGCTGGAGTCGTCTTTGCAACAAGAATTAAATAATGTAGTTAGGTGAACTATGCAAACCGTATGCAAATTAACATCACTAAAACAAAATCAATGTTATTAACAACCAGACAAAGACTTCAAACTCTAAATTCACACACATCACTTCAACTGTACATCGACAACATGCCAGTAGAAAGTGTAATTAAGCACAAAACATTAGGCCTCATCATTGAAAGAAAAATAACCTTTAATCCTCACGTTCAAGCGCTCATTAAACAAACAGCGAAAAAAGTCTACCAACCCGCCAAAATTAAAATTTTCTCCATAGGACACAAGGAAAATATTCTGTACTTCTCACATACAGACACATTTTGACTACTGCTCTACAATCTGGGACGGTTGTTCCAATTCAAGCACCAAGCGACTTTACTCACTCCAGAAACGGGCCACGAGTTTAATTTATAACAAATATTTAAATGACAATCATAGCCGGCATAAACGCCTTCAGTTAATACCACTCCGCAAACGCTTGCTTTTCAACAAGGCCAAACTAATTCACAAAATCCTACATCAGAATGCCTCAAATTACCTTTGGATATTGTTTGAATATAATGCTAGACACAGTAAACGATCAAATATATTACACATTCCGAAGCCTAGGATAGACTTATACAAAACAAGCTTAACGTTCTCTGCAGCTCAGCTGTGGAACAATCTTCCACAAGAAATCAAAGACATCGCCAATTACTTTACACATAATAGCAAATTATTCGAACACTATCTCAGTACGGATTACCTTCCCCCTTAATAATAATAATAATAATAATAATAATAATAATAATAATAATAATAATAATAATAATAATAATAATAATAATAATAATAATTAATACCCTAGTGTAAAAGTCAGTCCCCTTTTGGTAGGCCAGTATATTCCACAAAGCTAATATCAATTGCCACACCAGTCATCTATATTACTGAGTCGTGTAGGATTTTTCATTTTTCTCATGCCTTTATAATGCATATCTTTTATATTGTTGCCGTTTTCAGTTAGCCTTGAATGATGTGTGAATGATATAATGTATGAAAGACAGTGATAGAAGGGCAGAATGTTAGACGGGCCTACGTGCCCAATTCTTAACCCTTTGAAAAAAAGTGTTGTTGTTGTTGTTATCTTACATTCGGCTGTTCTAATCACTCATCTTTCGTACATCAGTTATCTATTTTGCATGTTACAGTCAAATAGAAACAACATTGTCAAATGCATGTTGTCAACATACACAACGCATATTACCATCTTATGAGAGAGGCAGGTTGCCATACACACATATATAAGCACATGCATAAACACATACATACATACTTGCATACATGTCTACAGCATATATAGACCACCCACTCAATGACACACAAATACACTTTCCCTCGCATAGACATATACCCATTTACAAACTTTCTAACAAAAATTTACTTAAAATACATACAATTCTCTCTTGTTTCCTGTCTGTCTGTCTGTCTGTCTGTCTGTCTGTCTGTCTCTGTCTCTATCTCTCTCATTCTCTCTCTCTCTCTCTCTCTCTCTCTCTCTCTCTCTCTCAATGTAAGACGGGCCTGCGTGCCCAATTTGTTACCCTTTGTAAATAATGTCTGTTCGTTCGTTCGTTGTTCGTTCGTTCTCTCTCTCTCTCTCTCTCATTGACTGCGTTCTGGCCAAGAGGAAGAGTAGCGATAAGAACAAAAGAAATGAAGAGAAGAAACCCTCACTGTCCCCCGAACTAACAAGAACAAGTAAAGTAGAAACAAATAAAAGGTCTCAGTACTATAAAAATAGAGGTTGAGAATGGGCACTTCCTAATACAGTTAATTTATTAAACTGTTAGGCTTTAATGGAAATATTTAGTGCACAAAATATACTTACACGGAGTAAATTAAAATACCAGAAAAAAACACAGAAGGTCTTTAATTCTCTACAAAATGTACAACTTCATGAACAATAAGCGATAATACCAAACACTAAAGACACCTGCAGTCTAGAATCAAACACTAACTAAGATGTGGGAGTCTCTGTGGCGAAGTGGTCAAGCCGTTTGACTCGTGCTCCGAAGGTTGTGGGTTCGATTCCGGGCCGCACCCTTCGGTTTACCAGGTAAATGTTTCGGAGACTCCCGTGGGTCGTCGCTAAAAGCTACGGAGTTCGTGCTTTGTGCGACGCTTTAAGTGCTGCGGAAAGAGACTGAACCATATGGGATATAACCCGGTGCAATGAAGTCGACGCTGTCGACTTTTAAGTAACTTATTTTTTAATTTTTACTAAGATGTGTGGCTTCTAGCAAATCTCTTTCTAGACCAAGTCTGTCAACTAAACCATGAACAACAACTGAGTGGTGTATTACTACAACTACTTGTGACTTCACTCAAAAGGGTATGTATAAAATAGTCTGCACGCAAACTAACTGGACAAACACCTAACTAAATATATGTGACACGTAAACAGAAAACCTAGGAGAGCTTTCACATTGCAGCCATAGTCACTCGCTCTACTGCATAAAAGACTGCTCCCAGGCCAAATATTTACATAGGGTAAAGGTGGAATTATGGCGTAATTTTCAAACTGCCTAAAATAGGCGATATGTCTGATTGCAATAACCGGCGTGGTATCACCCTACTGTCAGTACCAGGAAAACTTTTTTATAGCATGTTACTTGAGAGATTGAAAAAGTCTTTAGATGAATGGCTCAGATATGAACAAGCAGGCTTCAGACCAAAACGGTCATGCATAGACCTCATTTTCACCTTCGGGATAATCACTGAAGACCCCTTAGAATTCCAGTCGAAATTAATCACCAACTTTGTCGACTTTCAAAAAGCCTTCGACAGTATCCATCGTCCTTCACTTTGGAATCTACTTAACATCTATGGTTTCCCTACCAAATATCCCAACGTAATAAAATCTTTCTACAAAGAAACACGTTTCTGCGTAAGAACAGAATCAGGCAACTCTGACTGGTTCTCAGTGGAAACTGAAGTGAAACAGGGTTGTGTCTTATCACCGATGCTCGTTGGAATAACTATCGATTGGGTCATGCGCAAATGTATAAACAACACAAATATGGGTATCCATTGGGTTAGCAAAATTCTAGAAGACCTGGACTTTGTCGACGACATAATGCTTTTGAGATCAGCACACCCAGATGCCCAAGAGAAAATAAACCATCTCCAAAATGTTTCAGGACAAATTGGTCTCCAAATTAACACCGCAGAAACAAAAACTATTGATCTTACCAACAGTTCAGACGACACCAAATTAAACATCCATGTTCTTGAAAAAGTCAACAGCTTCACATACCTAGGAAGCAAAATGACATCTACAGGGGACTCATCGCCAGAAATATTATCTAGAATCTCACTGGCATCTGGTGCCTTCAATAAACTGTCAAATATCTAGAAGTCAAAGACACTCAGCAAACATACGAAACTTAAAATCTTCAATTCTTGTGTGATTCCAGTGCTAACGTATGGATGTGAGAGTTGGAAATCTACGGTAGTTTTAGATTTAAAAAAAAAAATAGACGACTTTGAGAACACAAATGTCTTAGAAGAATTCTAAACCTCCACTGGACAGATTTCAGAACCAATACGCAAATAAGACAAGTGACCAAGCAAGATATTGAATCCAGATTTAAAAGAAAACGCCGTTGGAACTACATCGGCCATGTATTCAGAATGGGCAAGACAAGACTCCCCAACCAAGCCCTCATATGATCACCGGTAGGGAAATGAAAACGGGGAAAACCGAGAGAGACCCTGCGTAGAACCATCATTAGAGAAGGCTCATTCAACGGCCAATTAAACATCCAAGATCTACAACATGTAGCAAAGAACCGCCAGGCATGGAGAGCCATGACTTCTGATCTATGCGCCGTCTAGGGAGCACGAGGAAAGACTAAGACTAACTAAAGCTACCCCTGCAGTTTTGTTAGTCACAATGCAGACACTTCGAAGACAATAAAATTATATTAGGGTCTATCGGCTGGCTCAGATTTAAAATACTGTGACCAAGACAACAGCAATTCGAATATTAATCTGAAGCTGATTTTAGTCCAACAGGATTAATAATGAGTAGATCTCCTTTGTCTTGGTTTTATACAACCTCATATTTCCGGGTGGTAGCCAGGTTTGCCACATATAACCGGCCAAATATTAATCTCTGTGTGGTTGTTCTCTTTATAACACGGTTTGTCGGCGCTTCTATTGACCGAAATATATGTCAGTTAGTTTCATGTTTTATATCAGTGACAAGTTTGTCCCACCATACTTTCATCTGCTCATTATCATATGGCGGGGAGGGGTACTCCAAGTATGTGTTGTTCTTGATATTGTACAAGAGATCTCTGCCCAGCTTGTCCCGGGGAATCTCTTCCATGATCAGAAACACCAGCACAGGCCGCCCGCTGTACACGCCTTCCATCTTGGCCATTTCAATCTCGTAACTGCACCATTGACTCTCCATCAGTGAACGAGTCAGAACAACTACGGTTCTTCTACTGCGGCACACAGCATCTACAATGTTGGACGTGATCCACTCTCCTGCTGTAAAATCCCTGCGGTGTAACAGCGTCTTCAGACCTCGCTTGTTCAACTCTTCATCCATTGTCTTCTCTACAAAATGCATATCTTCTTCGGCATAACAAACAAAGACATCAAACTCGAAGTGATTCTCCCGGAGCTTGGACATGTTCTTGTATCTCAGGTAGGCTGCATAGTACATGTAACGAATATTCCAACGAAATCTGAAGATAATTCCTCCAATGACTACCACAATCATTAGCACAGAGCAGGACCCCGAGATGAGGGCAAGCAGTGTTACTGATATACACGTTCTGTTCAGGTTGGATATTGTACTAACGTATCCGTCGGTGATGATCTCACTAGACAGATCGCTTAGTGTGCAGAAGTACTTCTCCGGTTCTATGTGGAAGGCACCGCAGGAAGTCATCCAGGAGAGGAATTTCAGGTTTATGCAGTCGCAGTTGATCTGTGTGTAGCTGAGGTCAACAGTTACGTTGAGTCCATTGGCGATCAACTTAGAAATATGCTGTTGAGTCTTCATAGGAAGGTATGAGATGTGGTTTTTTGATAAGTTCAACATCTGGAGACAGTTCATGTGTAGGATGTCCACATCAAAAACGATAAGCAGGTTTCTAGCGAGTAGCAGTGTGGTCAGATTCCTAAGCTCCAAAAATGCGTCAGAGATGATGGAGTCTATGGCGTTGAAGGATAAATCCAGCACCTGTAAACTGGTCAGAGGTGACAACACTCTGGCTGAGTGCTTCTCTGCAAATATAGATCCTAGAATGTTGGTATGCAGGATGAGAACTTCCAGCGTGGTCAGGTTTTGGAAAAACCTCTCAGAGATTGTACTTACAATACAGAATGAAAGGTCGAGATATTTAAGAGAGTTCAGGCCGTATATCGGACCATCCAGGTGTGGAAACTGATTGCCTGATAAAGTTAAATTTCGTAAGCAGTTCTCATCAGACACGGTCAGGTTGGACAAGATGTACTTCAAACCTGCGTCATTCATCTCAAGGTACTCCAGTCGTGGGGGAAGTTTAAGGACAAAGCTCAATTTATCTTTAACGTAGATTGTACAGGAGGAGTTTGAGCTGTCAGTCAATCTTTCATGGTTTAAATAGTAACGGATAAACGGAAGGCACATGGTACAACGTTTGTTCACCGCTTATCTTTAGAGATTTCAGCTTCTTTAGTTTTGGTAAGTCCAAAGATAGGCGCCAAAAACAAATTTGTTACCACTCAAGTTTAGCTGTTCCAAGGACGTTAGCTTGTCTATGACGTTCCTATCAACGGCCTCAAGGTTGTTCTCTCTGGCATCTAAATAGACCAGATTTAGGGGGAAAGTTCTCCAAGTACTTACTTTCCAGGCATACGCTGAGAGAGTACCTGTTCCTGATCAGCTTCATGTGGAGGTGCGAGAGATTTGTGGCATATTTAAGGCTAGTAAACATGCGATCCAAGTTGGGTATATCAATATCTTCATTGTGTGACAGGTCAAGAAAACTGAGTCTCGTCTGGTGGGAGAATATTCCAGAATCTATCTTATCACCATGGATGTAGCAGTTTGAGATGTTCAAATGTTCTAAGTATTTGACATTCTGGAACGTATTCACTCTGAGACCACCCATATAACAGTATCCAGAATAATAGCCAGCGAGAGTTAGATTTGTCAGGCGTGTCAGATTCTGGAACTCGGACCCTAGGGGTCCTGCGATATCAACATCCAGACCATCCATATATAGTTCCCGAAGATTTGTCAGACGAGACAAGGCAACATCGGGATATCTCATATATGTCTTGGTTATAATTTTATTATTTCTCTTGATGTTGAGATGTTGCAAGGATTTCAGCGGTAGGAACACGTCATCGGGATAATCCCCAGGTCTCATTTCTAGATTGTTATTGTGCAGATCTAACGAGACTAGACTCGAGAGCTTCTGAAAGGACAACTTGCTGAGAGCAGTAATGTTGTTGCTGGAGATGTTGAGATGTCGGAGAAGGGGGTACCTCAGGAAGACATTGTCAGGAAGACTCGTGATGCTGTTGTTGAAGAGGTCTAAACTGATTATGTCTACCGGAAGATTGTCTGGGATCTCTTTGAGGTCACGACTGGAACAATCGGCCACAGTTCCCTCAATCTGGCATTTTCCGGTGTCTGTGCTCGTTCTGTCTACATCGCCTTCATAGACACCGCGTGACCGACCTTCCAAGTGGCTACTTGACTGCTCTGGTACGGTGTACAAAACATGCGACAACCGTGGACTAAAGTACGAGTCGTGTGGTTGTTGCTGGGTGTCCTGTAGCTTGTGTCGAGGTTCCAGCCATGGAAACCCGGGACCGATGACACAAACAAGCACCCACGTGATCAGTTGGTGTCTGCCATACACTGACATAGTCATCCTTGTCATCTACTCTGTGGGTGGAAATCAGACTGTTTAATAAACACCCACAGTCATATGACAAAGAAGAATATGACACGATAAACAAAAAAGACAACCATGCTTAAAAGCAAGAAAAATAAAGCATGTTAAACAAGCAGTGCAACAAAATTCATTTAAATTCTTTTAAAGAATCAACACAATAACGACAGACAAATTAATGATTTAACAGGTAGGCAAATAGAAACTACCACATTAAGTCCTGAGTATGTATGTGTGAACGCTGATCAAAGTATATATGTGTGAACGCTGATCAAAGTATGTATGTGTGAACGCTGTATAATGTCAGACTTTGTCGTGTAAATTTTAAGTTTTTTACTTGACAACGCCAAGAACCGTCAGTAAATTATTTCTAATTGTTATTAAATATGTCTTGGGCTTGCCAAAACGGACAGGAGCCCCCAAGTATTTTATCTGTTAACGTTTCACAAGTAGGGATAGAAAGGCTCAGGTTCAGACAGGCAGTGGAGTGCGATCACAGACACGACAGAACTCTAAGTTCTGATATTGTCATTCTACTTTATTACAATATCTGTCGTCTGGTGACTATTCGTCTCGCACACGGTACATTACAGATACAATATACAAATGCATCACAAGAGTTATACACAACATCATCAGTCTACATCGTAAACAGTGTACAAGGTGAAAATCGCAGAGAATGCTCGCCTCAACAAATCACTGAGCACTGAAAAGATAACTACGTCAGTACTAGACAACCCAGAGAAATATGTGAGGAACTTATCGTCGTACGTACTCAACAGCATTGAAACGGAGGCCCTTGCATACGGATTAAAATTCTGCATAAAGCCCAAACACATTAACCGTGTTGAGTCGCAAGCACAATTTGAAATGTTGTTTGATCAAGTCTCCAAGTTATCACCTACTTCTGCTGAGTCAGTCGGGTGGCTGAAAGCCAAACTGGTAGATTTAGAACACCAGTATCGCACAACCCCCTCTAACCAGACTAGTCCGCTGACCAACGAACACCTTACTGCCTTAAAAGCGTTAAAGGCGAACAAACCCTTGTAATATTGAAACCTGGCAAAGGGAGTGGTGCAGTACTGATGGACATATCAGACTACCAGAGAAAAAATGGATGATATATTATCAGACGCAATCTAAATTCAGAGTAGAGCAAACAGTCAACAAGTCGGAGGACCTGGATGCAAAAATGAGGAAAGAAATCCAGTCACTTGTGAATGCAGGACTCATCAGTGAGGCCACTGCAAAAACGCTCACACCGCGTGGCTCCCAAACACCTCAGATGTACGGTCTACCCAAGCTTCACAAGCCCGGCATCTCACTAAGACCGATCCTTTCCATGGTTAACTCGGCACAACACCGAATGGCGAGATGGCTAGCTGAAATTTTAAAGCCAGTACCACAGTCCTTCGATCCAAGAACACTCAGGGATACATTCGAACTGGTGGAATTATTAGATACTATGGACATAAACAAAAAACACATGGCATGCATGGATATTGCCTCTTTATTTACCAACGTTCCATTAGATGAGACCGTGAATATAATAAGCGAACGCATTAGAGACAAACAACTAAAACTAGGCATACCATCAGCTATTCTAGAGAGGCTATTAAAATTATGTACTGCCAACATACAATTCAACTTTCTAAACAAGTCATATCGTCAAATTGACGGAGTGGCTATGGGGAGCCCACTTGGACCTATTCTAGCGGACATCTTCATGGCACACTTAGAAGAAAAGAGATCCTCAGAAATCAATAACTTGGCCTTTTACCGTCGTTACGTGGACGATATACTAATTATCACCACAGACGAGCTACAAGCAACGTCGTTCCAGGCCACAATGAACGAGACACATATAAACATCTCTTTATCTATGGAACACGAACACAACGAAGCGTTGCCGTTTCTAGATATCCTAATGAGACGTAGAGCAGATGGCACAATTCAAAGATCGGTGTACCGCAAAGAAACATGGACTGGCCAATACTTAAATTTTCAGAGCTTCGCACCTGTCCAGTACAAACGGGGCTTAGTACGGACCCTGTTTGACCGTGCTAGGAAGATATGCACCCAGGACACACTGACAGAGGAATTTAAAACTCTGAAGAATGCCTTAAACCTGAATGGGTACTCCACAGGATTTATAAAGCGCCATTGCCAACAGCCCAAACCGAAATCAGAAGTAACTACAGTCCCTAAACTCAAAGTATTCATCCAGCTAACCTTCCGAGGAGATGACGTAATGCAACGTCTGCGGGACCGGCTCACCACAGCAGTCGAGCGAACATTCTGTGCTGCAGCCCTAGTCATCAGGTACAGAAACACACCAATCCCAGTCCCAGCAGTAAAAGAACCTGTAGCTTTGTACGCCAAATCAAATTGTATTTACCAATTTACATGCAGATGCGAGGCCATCTACATAGGCAGAACTGAGCGACAGTTACATTGCAGGGTTTCGGAACATATCCCGAATTGGTTGGACAAGATACTACACACAGAAGATGGTAGCCTAGGCAGGCCGACACACCGGAAAAGTCTGGCTTCATCGGTCGGGAGACACGTGTTCGAGAGTGGGCACATGGTTGAAAGAGACAGTGCCTTCCGTGTGTTGTTCAACACACAAAGTAGTCGATTGTTAAAGTTTGCTGAAGCTATTCTAATCAACCTTCGTAAGCCGTCCTTGTGTAAGCAGAAAGACATGTTAGTCAGTTAAAAATTACCGTGGTAGACAATCGACATTACTGTGCGAACATGTGTATATTTCAGTTTGAACGATTTATCTAATTAATTCACGTAAGTTGTGTGATTTCTGCAGTATGTACCTGACGAGATGCAGCGAAATATGCCAGGCAATAAATCGTGCAATCTATTGTTTGTGTCTTCGATATTCAAATAGTGTAATATAATAATGGTAATGGTTCCCCCCATCCTAGGGTCCTTGTTACAAACAGTAAGATTACCGTTAGACGAAGAAACAGCAGTAGGACTACCGTTAGACGAGGAAACAGCAGTAGGACTACCGTTAGACGAGGAAACAGCAGTATGACTACCGTTAGACAAGGGAACAGTAGGACAACCGTTAGATGAGGAAACAGTAGGACTAACGTAGGACGAGGAAAGAGTAGGACTACCGTAAGACGAGGAAACAGTAGAACTACCATTAAGTGAGGTAACAGTTGGACTACCGTTAGACGAGGAAACAGTAGGACTACCTTTACAAGTGAAAACAGCTTTAGGACTACCGTTAGACGAGGAAACAGCTGTAGGACTACCGTTAGACGAGGAAACAGTAGGACTACCGTTAGACGAGGAAACAGTAGGACTACCTTTAGACGAGGAAACAGTAGGACTAACGTAGGCCGAGGAAAGAGTAGGACTACCGTAAGACGAGGAAACAGTAGAACTACCATTAAGTGAGGTAACAGTTGGACTACCGTTAGACGAGGAAACAGTAGGACTACCTTTACAAGTGAAAACAGCTTTAGGACTACCGTTAGACGAGGAAACAGCTGTAGGACTACCGTTAGACGAGGAAACAGTAGGACTTCCGTTAGACGAGGAAACAGTAGGACTACCTTTACAAGTGAAAACAGCTTTAGGACTACCGTTAGACGAGGAAACAGTAGGACTACCTTTACAAGTGAAAACAGCTTTAGGACCACCGTTAGACGAGGAAACAGTAGGACTACCTTTAGACGAGGAAACAGTAGGACTTCCGTTGGACGAGGAAACAGTAGGATTACCGTTAGACGAGGAAACAGTAGGATTACCTTTACAAGTGAAAACAGCTTTAGGACTATCATTAGACGAGGAAACAGTAGGACTACCTTTACAAGTGAAAACAGCTTTAGGACTACCGTTAGACGAGGAAACAGTAGGACTTCCGTTAGACGAGGAAACAGTAGGATTACCGTTAGACCAGGAAACAGTAGGACTACCTTTACAAGTGAAAACAGCTTTAGGACTACCGTTAGACGAGGAAACAGTAGGACTACATTTAGACGAGAAAACAGTAGGAATACCGTTAGACGAGGAAACAGTAGGATTAACGTTAGACCAGGAAACAGTAGGACTTCCTTTAAAAGTGAAAACAGCTTTAGGACTACCGTTAGACGAGGAAACAGCTGTAGGACTACCGTTAGACGAGGAAACAGTAGGACTACCGTTAGACGAGGAAACAGTAGGACTACCTTTAGACGAGGAAACAGTAGGACTAACGTAGGACGAGGAAAGAGTAGGACTACCGTAAGACGAGGAAACAGTAGAACTACCATTAAGTGAGGTAACAGTTGGACTACCGTTAGACGAGGAAACAGTAGGACTACCTTTACAAGTGAAAACAGCTTTAGGACTACCGTTAGACGAGGAAACAGCTGTAGGACTACCGTTAGACGAGGAAACAGTAGGACTTCCGTTAGACGAGGAAACAGTAGGACTACCTTTACAAGTGAAAACAGCTTTAGGACTACCGTTAGACAAGGAAACAGCTGTAGGACTACCGTTAGACGAGGAAACAGTAGGATTACCGTTAGACGAGGAAACAGTAGGATTACCTTTACAAGTGAAAACAGCTTTAGGACTACCGTTAGACGAGGAAACAGTAGGACTACCTTTACAAGTTAAAACAGCTTTAGGACTACCGTTAGACGAGGAAACATTAGGACTTCCGTTAGACGACGAAACAGTAGGATTACCGTTAGACCAGGAAACAGTAGGACTACCTTTAGACGAGGAAACAGTAGGATTACCTTTAGACCAGGAAACAGTAGGACTACCTTTACAAGTGAAAACAGCTTTAGGACTACCGTTAGACGAGGAAACAGCTGTAGGACTACCGTTAGACGAGGAAACAGTAGGACTACCGTTAGACGAGGAAACAGTAGGACTACCTTTAGACGAGGAAACAGTAGGACTTCCGTTAGACGAGGAAACAGTAGGACTAATGTTAGACGAGGAAACAGTAGGACTACCGTTAGACGAGGAAACAGCTGTAGGACTACCGTTAGACGAGGAAACAGTAGGACTAATGTTAGACGAGGAAACAGTAGGACTACCGTTAGACGAGGAAACAGTAGGACTACCGTTAGACGAGGAAACAGTAGGACTACCGTTAGACGAGGAAACAGTAGGACTACCGTTAGACGAGGAAACAGCAGTAGGACTACCGTTAGACGAGGAAACAGCAGTATGACTACCGTTAGACAAGGGAACAGTAGGACAACCGTTAGATGAGGAAACAGTAGGACTAACGTAGGACGAGGAAAGAGTAGGACTACCGTAAGACGAGGAAACAGTAGAACTACCATTAAATGAGGAAACAGTAGGACTACCTTTACAAGGGAAAACAGCTTTAGGACTACCGTTAGACAAGGAAACAGCTGTAGGACTACCGTTGGACGAGGAAACAGTAGGACTACCGTTAGACGAGGAAACAGCAGTAGGAATACCGTTAGACGAGGAAAAAGTAGGACTACCTTTACAAGTGAAAACAGCTTTAGGACTACCGTTAGACGAGGAAACAGTAGGACTACCTTTACAAGTGAAAACAGCTTTAGGACTACCGTTAGACGAGGAAACAGTAGGACTACCTTTACAAGTGAAAACAGCTTTAGGACTACCGTTAGACGAGGAAACAGCTGTAGGACTATCGTTAGACGAGGAAACAGTAGGACTACTACCGTTAGACGAGGAAACAGCAGTAGGACTACCGTTAGAATAGGAAACAGTAGGACTACCTTTACGAGTGAAAACAGCTGTAGAACTACCGTTAGACGAGGAAACAGCTGTTCCAGTTTATGATCATTTACTTCAGATCGAGTCATTATGTTAAGCTAACAGGCAAACTGATGCCTTTAAACATTGAACAAGAATATGCAGCAACAACGTATCGGTAATGAAGACCGATTGCATGTTGAAATAGGAATGGCGATCTCTCAAACCAAATCGCAAACAAATCAAGATAATAATTGGAGATTCCAACACAGAAGTAGGAAAGTAGGGTCTGGCTGACTTAGTTGGACACTATGGTTTAAGAACAAGAAATGAAAGAGAAGACAAACTAATAGACTGGACAGAATTAATTAATAGGATAATTGTAAACACCTGGTTTTAACAACATGAGATACGACTGCATACACTGGGAAGCACCGATAAGAAAACATACAACAACATCCATGACGTACTGATACATTCGACAATTATTTGTAATTTCATAAATGCAAAGACAATGCCTGGCGCTGTCTGTAATAACACGTCCCACAAAGTGGGTATATAAAAATCAGGTTGAAAAGACAAACAATCTCCCATGGAAGAAGATGAAAGCATCTCTGGATGTGTTTAGACTATGTTGATACTCTCCACGTGTCATCTATAGGAGGTGATGAGAGCATGTCTGGATGTGTTTAGATTATGTTGAGATTCTCCACGTGTCATCTATTGGATATTATGAGAGCATCTCTGGGTGTGTTTAGATTATGCTGATATTCTCCACGTGTTATCTATGCGAGATGATGAGAGCATCTATGTATGTATTACAGAGAAAGACACACAGAGAGACACATATAAAGATCTATATACATATATAATATATAGGTAGGGTAGTTAGGTGGGATGGGTGAGTAAGTAGGCACTAAGGCACGCAATCAGATAGGTAGATAGGTAGGTATATAGGGTAAATATGTATGGTCGGTAGTTAGGTAGGTATGTAGGTAGTGTAGATAGGTTGGATACATAGGTTGGATAGGTAGGTAGGTATTTAGTCAGGCAATTAGGTAGATAGGTAGATAGGTAAATAGTATAGATAAGTGGGGTTGGAAGTTAGATAGGTGTACAACTAAGTAGTTAGATAAATAGGTAATGTTATCATTATTAAATGTCAAAGAGCTGCATGTAGGCAGATAGAGAAGAGAGGAGTAAAACTAAGGAAGAGGACTAAGACAGGATAGAGATACATCCCTATCTAGGAAATAGGGAATAGAAGGGATAGAAGCAGCAGGGAGAACTGTGAACAGTTCTCCGACTGGACACACACGTGTCCTAAAAGGGGACACGATAGGACATGATCAGGAGTTACCCAGGTTAGAGTGGGGAAATCATTACCACGAGGAGTATCCATTAATAGTGGTAACTCAAGAAGAGTAACCTATTGACAAGCCACTAAACGCGTGCTGGAATACCGAGCACGCAAACCTACTGACGCACGAAGTGTCACCGGCTCGTGGCTGGACACGCCACGAAAGTCAAGCAGACGGGGACATGACAGCGTAGAGGACAGATCGTAGTATTCGCTCTGAATACTGTGTTGATTATAGGACAGTAGAAATAGTGATGTCTTAGGCTTAGAATAATACAGTAGATATTACCATAGATAACGTCATAACGTAATATTGTCATGATGTATACGATACATATGGTTATCAGCTCTCAGAGCTATTGAGTAACTAGTCCAGAATAAATTTATATCCTTTTGTACGACGTACGAGTTATCATTCCTGTGGTGCAAAAGAAGAATCCATGTGTGCCTGTCAAAGCTAGGTTGCTGACATTAAATCAATATGTTATAATTGAAGTCTTATATTACTTAACTGAATCAGTTATAAACACTCAGAAGAATGCAACAAATCTGGAGGAAATAAGCAAACACAGCCCAATTACAATTCGAATCTTACCTCTCAACACTAGAAAATGGCTAACAGACAAATTAAACCGTGTCCCGCTGGAGACAATCGAAGAAACAACACTGTCGTGTTACCGAGAACAAGGCTTTCTGGGTAACATTATAAATGTTTCGCTGTCGATGTATGTGTCAAGGCCGAATTCTGGTTGAAGAAAGGAAGTGCTGTCACTGAAAGGAAAAATGGGGAACACATTATGTCGGGGATTTCACTTCCTTGTTAATTTAATTCGTTTTTTTTTCCATATCCTTTTAAAGGACATCACTATCGACACCAGCATTTTACTGCTGTTGTTGATGTCTTGGCAAGTTTACGTTCAGTAGTTTGCCATTGCTTTCTGAACGACCGGCTCCTATACCAATTCGTTAAGACCCAGCGCACCACGGTCTGCTGCCAAATCGCGTGCAGCTGTGTTTCGAACGCTGGTAAAGGGGATTAAAAACCACCTTCATAACTTTCTTCGCCTCAGAGACGGTGGTTTATATACTAGCGTAGTTAAGCCATGCCTCGTTTCGCTTCCCTGTAGTGTCGACTATCGACTATCGACTATCGACTATCGACTATCGACATTACAGGGAAGCGAAACGAGGCATGGCTTGACTACGCTAGAGGCTAAGTACTCCAAGCTTGTCTTTCAGGTTTAAGTACACATTATTGTAGAGTTCAGTAATTTCATACGTGTACATTCAGTATGAGATTCTAGATTGAGGCAGTACATCATCATCGTATAGAGAGTGTTTAGCTGAGAGTGGCTTCTATCACAACGCAGTTTACTTGCCACAAGCACGACCACGTTCATCCTGTCTGTGTGATTTGTCAAGGTGGTGTCCTCTAGCTTCTAACCAAGCTTTCTATTATTGTTCTTTCTGGGCATGTGTGACAGGAGTTGCTCAGGGGCAATGTCAGACTCTATACTCTGGTGTTATCATTGTGTCTGGAAAGATCAAAGTGTAATTTCTGCTATCTGTTCTTCTCAGGCAAGCCGAAATAGGAATTTCATCTGATGAAATAACATCTGATCGGATGTGGATGAGTTGGCAACATGGCATGGTCGAGGCAAGAACAAATAGCTGATAAACGACTCTGGTGATCGTGTGAGATAGCGAAACATAACCCCCACGCTTATCGGCATTGCACATGATGATGATGAAATAGGAACAAGATGCGTGAACTACGGATAACTGAATCACACGCATGTGGTGAGTGTAACAGACTCTCAAAGTATGACGAGAAAGGTGAAGACTGATATGTGGTGAGTGTAAGAGACTCTCAAAGTATGACGAGAAAGTTGAGGCAACAATGCCATGGGCAGAGTAGCAGGCTTCAGATCAACAATCAGACAACTGATTTTTCCACAGGACATGCTAGTGTCGGGAAACTAGCAGGCCAGACAGGCAGGCAGGCAGACAGACAGACAGACAGACAGACAGACAGACAGACAGACAGACAGACAGACAGACAGACAGACAGACAGACAGACAGGCAGGCAGGGAGGCAGGCAGACAGACAGACAGACAGACAGACAGTCAGAGAGACAGACAGACAGACAGACAGGCAGGCAGGCGGGCAGGCAGGCAGGCAGGCAGGCAAACAGACCAGACGGACGGACGGACGGAGCGAATGAATGAATGAACTTTATTTTCAAAGGTTCACAAATTTGGCTCGCAGGCAGATTTCTGTCGTTACAGTTCGGGAAAGACGTGTTTGTGTGTTCGCCTCCTTTTTGTGATTATTTTTCTTGTTTATCTTCTTTCGAGCGCAATGGATTTCATATGGTTGTGACCATAATAATGCCGTTGAATTGTTGAAATTGTTTTAAAGTTGCTAAATGTGCCGTGTTGGATATGAATACTAATAATGCTGCATTCAATTCTATGGGTAAATTATTCAAGGAGCAGCGAAACGTCAGTGACAGCTTGAACTAGCCTGTCACATCACTTGAATTTAAACAGCATGCGGGTGCTGCTGCAATGTGTACCTGCTGGTGGTAACACAATACCATGTAGCCATGCATGACGAGGAAGGAGGCTCTGTGCTGAAGATAGCGGCAGAACGAAGAAAATGTGGATTAAGATTAAGATCTGCGAGAACTAAGAACTATACACTCAACAAAGAGAAAGCAGTAAAAAGCAAGTTAAAGAACAGCTTTGGCTTTCCATCACTTTCTGTTAAACGGTTGAACCAGGGTAAATGCATTTCAATTACATTCAGTAATATACTAAATTACGAGGCATTTCGAACATGTCTGATCAAACATTATCAGGGCGACCAAATCGAGTACAGGATGGACCGACTCGGCGCTCAAGTCGAAATCAAAATATCAGCTTCGTTACACACATTGCATCTCTACCACACGAAGAACAGACTGCTTTGCTCAGGGAGCAGCTGAAGTAATGTCTGAGTGGCTAGCAACACAATTCGTAGAAATTCAGCAGATAGCACATATACTTACAGGTGACTCGCTAAACACACCTGCCGATCTCAGCAGGCTAGTGTCTGACGAGACTATAAAACCAACACAACCTGCAGCTGTTGCCATCACAGCATCAGGCCATAATAGCAACATAGTCGAACAAACCATGACTCAGCACAGCAATAACACGAATGCAACTTCTACTAACCGATCAGTGTTGCTAGCCATTGAGTACCCGAGGGAATGTATAGAAGTCAGTGTACAACCAAACGAAATAAATTCAAATCAAACAGAATTTGCACCATCGGTACTAGATGAGAGCCCAGCTATAAACCACCACTCGTGCGCTTGCCAGCAGCATATTGAAAAGTTAGATTCAGGTTTGAAAGTACTTGTAGGCTCCGCCTCTGACAACACAAACAAGATCGCCATGATCATTATTGACTACATCAACCTCAAGTCAGAGGTGACTCTCCTGAGAGAAGAAAACGTTGAACTAAAACACACCATTGAGACTTTACAGCGCTTGCACACTACTGATCTGGCAGCACACGCAGACAGTTTAGAAGTAACAGAACCAGTCGTAGGTGAGTCAATTACTCAGCCAATCAAAACACATCAGCACATAGAAAAAGTTGCTCAACAACACTAAACATATACTATCGAAGTAAAGGTCAGCAATAGATTTAAAGCATTACAAGAGCGACTGATAAAAAGCAGCCAGGACGACGGAAAACTGCCGACAGACAACGACTACATTCAGGAAACATCTGATAACCGGCAAGAGGACAGACTACAGCTGAACAGTCTTCAATGGCAGGAACAGCGTGCAAGACGTGTCAGAACCCAACACACACATAAAACTCCGACTGACTGCACCCACATAATAATTGGCGACTCTTTGATCAGAGGCATATACAGTGACTGTATGTCCTTATCAGACACCGACATAGCCGCAACAGATCAGCTTCCATGTGCAGGGGTAGACAGACTAACAGACAGTATACGTAGAATGGAAGTTAATACGAACATAAGAAAGACAACTATTCACATAGGGATAAACGACACTATGAGAAACCAACACATCACCATTTATCAATTACGAAAACTATTAGACTTATTACGTTAAAATTCTCCATATTCTAAAGTGTTTTTCTCCTCCATCATACTACCACGTTATGGCTCCCAGCTTCGACTAGCCGACATAAACAACAGCACCCTAGAGAAATTATGTAATCAGTATAATTCATCAATAACACACCATTCTTCACATCGCAGACAGGTCCGACAAAGAAACAACTGTACCGATACCACATCCATACATCTAGATTAGGTAGTAATTTGCTGGATAAAAATATAGAATACCCAGAAAGGGCACAATACATGACATGCACACATACGCGACGGATATTGGTTTCTAAAGAACGAGACTCCCCCATTACACCAGGTAAATGTCTGCTGGCGTCTGACCCCCGAACTCCTGCCACTCAAGGATCACCATGCTGCCAAGAATACATTAACCCATCCTTCCTACCCCACCTTCACACGGGAAGGAGATAACTACCAAAATAGTTTTCCTGTCCTCCCCTGCAAGGAACCATCGTTGCAAACATTGGCACACACACACGGCAGTAATACCACTTTGACACACTCCCCTCATGACAACAATGGACCACCTAGCCGACAGCAGCATGTCCGCATTATTGGAGTCCAGAACTTCGCGCCAGCAATGGGCCACCTAGCAAGATACCGGAAAAAGAGCTTCCTCCTTGAACTTTAATTAATTACTGTTTAACATTTTATTTCTCGTTTGAGATACTCAACTTTAAACAGGAACATTGACTTCTATAGTCATTTATTCATTCTTTTGGATAGCAGCTGGTTACCTAGCTTGCGAAGTAGTTCGAGTTAATTAATTGTTGTATGTTCATACGTTTTAATTCATTTTGTTCTGTGTTTGCACTATATATGTTGGTCTCATTAGTTATATCGTTATAGTATTCTCATTTACATGTCGATTTATATTACTGATATTTTGTAAATTAATGTAATTGTGAATTTTTATGATCTTGTAATTTTGCTTAATTTTAACTAATTTACACTTAAGTCATGGGTGAAATGCCCGAGAAGTGGCACCACTGGCTCATAATGTCAGGAATACGCATTGAACACTGAAACATTTGCAACTTATTTAACAAGCTACCAGAGTTATCTTCTATTCTTAATCAAAATTTTTATTTATTCGGCCTTAGTGAAAGTAGACTAAATGAAAACATTTCAGGTGAGGACATCTCTATTAAAGGGTACAACGTTTTTAAAGAGATCCCTGTATGGAACAAGAGACAGGCATAGTAGCCTATGTTTCTAATTTACTAAATGTTCACCATAGGCTAGACTTTGACACTTACGAAATAGAATGTATTCGGTTAGAGCAAAAACTTCAGAATCGCACACCCCTGATAATTGGCTACCTCTATTGAAATCCCAGTGCTGCACACGTCTGGTACGAAAACTTCATAACATGATGGATGTGGTTTTCTCTTCCGGGAAGGAAATCATACTATTCGGAGACTTTAACATTGACACCAACAAACCCCACATGATATGGGGAAATATCATTGCATCATACTATTTCCAACAAATAGTAAAACAAGCTACTAGAGTAACAAAATCATCTTCAACACTCATAGAACACATGTATGTAACTTGTTCAACAACATCATAGCATCACCGTACCCAATTGTGCAATGAGCGATCACTACCCAATATGCTGCACATGGTCTAAAACAGGAATTAAAACTCCTAAACATAAACACATAACTGTAAAATATAGAAGCTATAAAAATTTCAACCAAAACGCATTTTTACAGGACTTGCTCAGTTCACCTCTAGACAATGTTTATCAACTTCCAGACCGGATGATGCTCTGGATTCCTGGATGAAGACCTTTATTGATGTGTGTGATAGACATGTACCAATCAAGGAAGTTCGAGTAAAACATTACGTCAAACCACGTTGGATCACCCAGGAAATACTTAAAATTATGAGAGACAGAGATAAAGCAATAAAAAGCGGGAATCTCAGCACATACCGTACTCTTAGAAACAAAGTTTAATATGCCATACGAAGAGAAAAAGAAATTACTTTAAGAACTTAGTAATTGATAAGACAAATAGTAAGGGTACATGGAAGGCAAATAACACCTTGACAAACAAGTATAACTACTCAAATTCATTACCATCAAATCCTATTTCATGCGACCAATTCAGTATTTTTTTTTCCAATCTGACATATATCAGTTGAAGTCTTCAATACCAGATTATCCTTGCAACGTATCTTTACTGTCATCGTATTGCGAGAATAGATGCTCAAGGGATATCCTTTCTGACATACGACTAATGACAGTCACTGAAGTATTCACTTACCTCAGTAACCTTAAAGACACAACCTCATCTGGGTTAGATGGCAATAGCAACCGGATTCTCCGCTGTACTGCGCCAGTGATCTGTGTATCACTGACCTATGTATATAATCAGTGTCTCACCAAAGGTCACTTTACATCAGCTCTCAAAGTCGCTAAAGTGTATCCTCTTCTTAAATCTGGTTCATTGGACAATGGTCTCCCGAACAATTATAGATCAATTTCTTTACTATCATCACTATCTAAACTTTTAGAAAAACACACCCATAAAGTAGCATTACAGTATTTAGATCGCAAAAAGCTTATAGTTGACAGTCAATCAGGATTTCGACCAAAATATTCATGCCATACGGCACTAACAAAAATGATAGAAAATTGGCACCATAATATAAATAACAACAATCTATGTGGAGCTGTGTTTACCCATTAAAAAAAAAAAGCATTTGTTATGATAGACCATGTCATTTTAATTTTAAAAAGCTGGAGACAGTGAACACTGGCCCTAATGTGGTGACGCTAATAACATCATTTCTGTTTTTAAAAAAAATAAATAAATAAAAAGCAAGTGGTATCATACAATAAATCGCTGTCCCAAACCACTACCTTCAATACTGGAGTACTGCTCTAGTCTTGGCCCTAGTTCAATACTGCTCTAGTCTTGGCCCACTATTATTTGGCAAATATATTAACGATCTACCTTTGCATCTTTTGTCGTCCTGCGATCTATTTACAGACGACTGTACAATGTATACAAACAGTGAAAGCAGTAATTTACTGGAGTCGTCTTTGCAACAAGAATTAAATAATGTAGTTAAGTGGAGCTATGCAAACTGTATGCAAATTAACATCACTAAAACAAAATGTATGTTATTAACAACCAGTCAAAGACTTCAAACTCTAAATTCACACAGATCACTTCAACTTCACATCGATAACATGCCAGTAGAAAATGTAATTAAGCACAAAACATTAGGCCTCATCATTGAAAGAAACCTAACCTTTAATCCTCTCGTTAAAGCAGCGATAAAAGTCTACCAACTCGCCACAATTAAAAATTTCCTAGATGAGGACACAAGGAAAATATTCTATACTTCCCACATACAGACACATTTTGACTACTACTATACAATCTGGGACGGTTGTTCCAATTCAAGCACTAAGCGACTTTACTCACTCCAGAAACGGGCCATGAGTTTAATTTAATGAGTTTAATGTAAAAGCAAACATTTAACTGACAATCATAGCCGGCATAAACGCCTTCAGTTATTACCACACCGCAAACACCTGCTTTTCAATAAAGCCAAACTAATTCACAAAATCCTACATCGGAATGCCCCAAATTACCTTTGTCCATTGTTTAAATATAATGCTAGACACAGTAAACGATTAAATATATTACACATTCTGAAGCCTAGGATAGATTTATACAAAACAAGCTTAACGTACTTTGCAGCTCAGCTGTGGAACAATCTACCACAAGAAATCAAAGACATCACCAATCCCTATACATATCATCGCAAATTATTCGAACACTATCTCAGTACGGATTACCTTCCCCCTTAATAATAGTAATAACAATAATAATAATAATAATAATAATAATAATAATAATAATAATAATAATAAAACCCTAGTGTAACAGCCAGTCCTCTGTTGGTAGGCCAGTATATTCCACATATCTAATAACGATTGCCACATCAGTCATTACTATTACTGAGACGTGTAGTATTGAATTTTCGTTTTTTCTCATGCCTTTATAATGCATATATTTTATATTGTTGCCGTTTTCAGTTAGCCTTGAATGGTGTGTGAGTGATATAATGTATGAAAGAGAGTGATAGAAGGGCAGAATGTTAGACGGGCCTGCGCGCCCAATTCTTAACTCTTTGAAAATAAAGTTTTGTTGTTGTTGTTGTCTTACATTAGGCTGTTCCAATCACTCATCTTTCGTACATTAGTTACCTATTTTGCATGTTACATTCAAATAGAAAAAACATTGTCAAATGCATGTTATCAACATACACAATGCATATTACTATGTTATGAGAGAGGCAGGTAGCCAGACACACACACACACAAGCACATGAATAAACATATGCATACATACCTGCATATATGTCTACAACATACAATACTCAATGACACACAAATACACTCACCCTCGCATAAACATATACTCATTCACAAACTTACTAACAATAATTTACTTAAAATACATAAAATTCTCTCTTTTTTCATCTGTCTGTCTGTCTGTCTGTCTGTCTGTCTGTCTGTCTGTCTGTCTGCCTGCCTGCCTGCCTGCCTGCCTGCCTGTCTGTTTGTCTGTTTCTCTCTCTCTCTCTCTCTCTCTCTCTCTCTCTCTCTCTCTCTCTCTATCTCTCTCTCTCTCTCTCATTTGACCATGTTTTTTTTTCCCCATGTGAATGTATCATGCGCAACATGCATTGTTTATGCTTACAAAATCAACTTGACAATGTTTTTTTGTCCCTATGTAAATGTAACATGCACATTTGATGAATGAAATATGAGTGATCGAAAGGGCCGAATGTAAGACGGGCCTGCGTGCCCAATTTGTTACCCTTTTAAAATAATGTTCGTTCGTTCGTTCGTTTGTTCGTTCGTTCTCTCTCTCCCTCTCTCTCTCTCTCTCTCTCTCTCTCTCTCTCTCTCTCTCTCTCTCTCTCTCTCTCTCTCTCTCTCTCTCTCTCTCTCTCTCTCTCTCTCTCAATGACCGCGTTCTGGCCAAGAAGAAGAGTAGCGATAAGAACAAAAGAAATGAAGAGAAGAAACTCTCACCATCCCCCAAACTAACAAGAACAGGGATTATAGAAAGAAAGAAAAGGTTTCAGGACTATAAAAATAGAGGTTGAGAATGGGCACTTCCTAATACAGTTAATTTATTCAACTGTTAGGCTTTAATGGCATTATTTAGTGCACAAACTATACTTACACGGAGTAAATTAAAATACCAGAAAAAAAAACATAGAAGGTCTTTAATTCTCTACAAAATGTACAACTTCAGGAACAATAAACGATAATACCAAACACTAAAGACACTTGTAGTCTAGAATCAAACATTAACTGAGTGGCTTCTAGCAAATAACCACATTCTCTGCCCTCTGTCTAGACCAAGTCTGTCGGCTAAACCATGTACAACAAATGAGTGGTTAAATACCACACCTACTTGTGAATCCACTCAAAAAGGTAAATATTAAATAGTCTGCACCCAACCTAACTGGACAAACACCTAACCTAAAAATATGTGACACGTAAACAGAAAACATAGGAGAGCTTTGATATTGCAGCCATAGTCACTCGCTTTACTTGATCAAAGACTGCTCCCAGGTCAAATATTTGCAAACGGTAAAGGAGGAAGGATGGTGTAATTTTCAAGCTGCCTAAAAAAGGCGATATGTTTGATTGCAATAACTGGCGTGGTATCATCCTACTGTCAGTACCAGGAAAACGTTTTTGTAGAATGTTACTTGAAAGATTGAAAAAGTCTATAAATGAAAGGCTCAGAGAAGAACAAGCAGGCTTCAGACCAAAACGGTCATGCATAGACCACATTTTCACCCTCAGAATAATCATTGAAGACTCCGTAGAATTCCAGTCGAAATTATTCACAAACTTTGTCGACTTTCAAAAAGCCTTCGACAGTATCCACCGTCCTTCAATTTGGAATCTAATTAACATCTATGGTTTCCTTACCAAATATACCAACGTCATAAAATCTTTCTACAAAGAGACACGTTGCTGCGTGAGAACAGAATCAGGCAACTATGGCTGGTTCTCAGTGGAAACAGGAATGAAACAGGGCTGTGTCTTATCACCGGTATACGTTGGAATAGCTATCGATTGGGTCATGCGCAAATGCACAAACACAAATATGGGTATCCATGGGTTAGCAAAATTCTAAAAGACCTGGTCTTTGCTGACGACATAGTGCTTTTGAGTTCAACACACCCAGATTCCCAAGACGAAATAAACCATTGTCAGAGTGTTGGGGGAATAAGGACAGAACATATAGAGGACAAGGGACAGAATAGAGTCAAGGACGACAGAGAGAACGATAAACAGGACATGGGTGTCATAAGACAGGACATCTACAGGGCGGTAGAGAGATTAGCGACATGACATCGGTGGGGACACAGATGTAGGAGATAGGACACCGACAGGACAAGGCTTAGTAATATGAGGGGACATAAGTTCACGGGACGCTGTCCTGAACTGACCAGACGGCATTACACCGAACGACCCAACACAACACAGACGGACTATCGCACTACGTGACTGTTGAGACGGCCCGGGTTGTCACGAGAAACAGTGGTCCAGTACCACGAGACGAACCGACCAGTTTGAAAACATCAGACGGGACTCAGACAGTTTAGAGGAAGGACGTTTTGTGTTTCTGGAGCGAGTGTATAGCTTTGCGAGAGTGCTAGTTGAAGATAGCGAGTAATTGAGTGTAGGGCTTGTGTAATTGGCTGAGTGCTATAAGTGTTTGTAAGGCGGAATATTGTATATAATGCTTTCACCGCCTTGTGTGTACATTGTGACAATGATCAGGTTCTCCTGAATAAAACTGTGTATACCATACTTACGACTGATGTCTTCTTGAGTGCGTATGACGGATTTTGAATACCTGTGTGCATGTAAGACGTTGACAACCATCCCCAAAATGTTTCAGGACAAATTGGTCTCCAAATTAACACCACAAAAACAAAAACTATTGATCTTAGCAACAGTTCAGACGACACCAAATTAAGCAACCATGGTCTTGAAAATGTCCACCGCTTCACATACCTAGAAAGCAAAATGACATCTACAGGGGACTCAACACCAGAAATATTATCTAGAATCGCACTGGCATCTGGTGCCTTCAATAAACTGTCAAACATCTGGAAATCAAAGATACTCAGCAAACACAGGAAACTTAAAATCGTCAACTCTTGTATGATTCCAGTGCTAACATGTAGATGTGAGAGTTGGAAATCAACGGTAGCTTTAGATAAAAAAATTAGACAACTTTGAGAACAAATGTCTTAGAAGAATTCTAAACCTCAATTGGACAGATTTCAGAACCCATACGCAAATAAGACAAGAGACTAAGCAAGATATTGTGTCTAATTTTATAAGAAAACGCCGTTGGAACTACATCGGCCATGTACTCAGAATGGACAAGACAAGACTTCCCAAGCAAGCCCTCATATGGTCACCGGTAGGGAAAAGAAAACGGGGAAGACCGAGAGAGACCATGTGTAGAACCAGCATCAGAGAAGGCTCATCAGGCACGGAAAGCCATGACTTTTGCTCTATGCGCCGCCTTAGGCGCAAGAGGAAAGACTAAGACTAACTAAAGTTACCCCTGCAGTTTTGTTAGTCACAATGCAGACATGTCGAAGACAATAAAATCATATTAGGGTTTATCGGCTGGCTCAGATTTATAATACTGTGACTGAGACAACCACAATTCAGATATTAATCTGAAGCTGATTGTTGTCTAACAGGGTTAATACTGAGTACATCTCCTTTGTCTTGGTTTTATACAATCTCATATTTCCGGGTGGTAGCCAGGTTTGCCAAATATAACCGGCCAAATTTTAATCTCTATGTGGTTGTTATCTTTAAAACGCGGTTTGTCGGCGCTTCTACTGACCGAAATATATGTCAGTTAGTTTCATGTTTTATATCACTGACCAGTTTGTCCCACCATACTTTCATCTGCTCATTATCATAATGGCGGCGAGGGGTACTCCAAGTATGTGTTGTTCTTGATATTGTACAAGAGATCTCTGCCCAGCTTGTCCCGGGGAATCTCTTCCATGATCAGAAACACCAGCACAGGCCGCCCGCTGTACACGCTTTCCATCTTGGCCATTTCTATCTCGTAACTGCACCATTGACTCTCCATCAGTGAACGAGTCAGAACAACTACGGTTTTTCTGCTGCGGCCCACAGCTTCTACAATGTTGGACGTGATCCATTCTCCTGCTGTAAAATCCCTGCGGTGTAATAGCGTCTTCAGACCTCGCTTATTAAACTCTTCATTCATTGTCTTCTCCACAAAATGCATATCTTCTTCGGCGTAACAAACAAAGACATCAAACTCGAAGTGATTCTCCTGGATCTTGGACATGTTCTTGTATCTCAGGTAGGCTGCATAGTACATGTAACGAATATTCCAACGAAATCTGAAGATGATGCCACCAATGACTACCACAATCATCAGCACAGAGCAGGACCCCGAGATGAGGGCAAGCAGTGTTACTGATATACACGTTCTGTTCAGGTTGGATATTGTACTAACGTATCCGTCGGTGATGATCTCACCAGACAGATCGCTTAGAGCGCAGAAGTACTTCTCCGGTTCTATGTGGAAGGCACCGCAGGAAGTCATCCAGGAGAGGAATCTCAGGTTTATGCACTCGCAGTTGATCTGTGCGTGGCTGAGGTCAACAGTTACGTTGAATCCCTCGGCAATCAACTTAGAAATATGCTGTTGAGTCTTCATAGGAAGGTATGAGATGTGGCTGTGTGATAAGTTCAACATCTGGAGATAGTTCATGTGCGAGATGTCCACATCAAACACGATCAGCGGGTTTCTAGCCAGTAGCAGTGTGGTCAGTTTCCCTAGCTCCAAAAATGCGTCAGATATGATGGAGTCTATGGCGTTGAAGGATAAATCCAGCACCTGTAAACTGATCAGAGGAGACAACACTCTGGCTGACTGCTTCCTTGGAAATGTAGGTCCTAGCAGGTTGGAATTCAGGATTAGAACTTCTAGCGTGGTCAGGTTTTGGAAAAACCTCTCAGAGATTGTACTGACAAAACTGGATGAAAGGTCGAGATGTTTTAGAGCGTTCAGACCGTATATTGGGCCATCCAGGCGTGGAAAATGATTGTCTGATAAAGACAAATTTCGTAGACAGTTCTCCCTAGACACGGTCAGGTTGGACAAGATGTAATTCAAGCCTGCACGATTCATCTCAAGGTACTCCAGGCGTGGGGGAAGATTAAGAACAAAGCTCAATTTATCTTTAACGTAGATTGTACAGGTGGAGTTTGAACTGTCACTCTCACTTTGATTTCTTAAATAGTATGGATAAACGGAAGGCAGATGATACAACGTTTGTTCACCATTTATCTTTAGAGATTTCAACTTCTTCAGTTTTGGTAAGTCCAAAAGATAGGCGCCAAAAACAAATTTGTTACCACTCAAGTTCAGCTGTTCCAAGGACGTTAGCTTGTCTATGACGTTCCTATCAACGGCCTCAAGGTTGTTCTCTCTGGCATCGAAGTAAACCAGGTTAGGGGGAAAGTTCTCCAGGTACTTACTTTCCAGACATACGCTGAGAGAATACCTGTTGCTGATCAGATGCATGTGGAGGTGCGAGAGCTTTGTGGCGTGTTTAAGGCTAGCAAACAGGCGATCCAAGTTGGGTATATCAATATCTTCATTGAGTGACAGGTCAAGCAAACGAAGTCTCGTCTGGTGGGAGAATATTCCAGAATCGATATTATCACCATGGATTCTGCAGTTTGAGATGTCCAAATGTTCTAAGTATTCGACATTCTGAAACGTATTCACTCTGAGACCTTTCAGATTACAGTATCCAGAATAATAGCCAGCGAGTGTTAGATGTGTCAGGCGTGTCATATTCTGGAACCCCAGCCCTAGGGGCCCTGCGATGTCAACATTCAGACCATCCATATGCAGCTCTCGAAGACTTGTCAAACGAGACAAGGCAACATGGGGATATCTCAGTTCTGTGTTGGTTATGTTTTTATTATTTCTGCTGATGTTGAGATGCCGCAAGGATGTCAGCGGCAGGAACACGTCATCAGGATAAACACCAGGCCTCATTTCTAGATTGTTCTTGTACAGATCTAACGAGACCAGAAACGAGAGCTTCTGAAAAGACAACTTGCTGAGAGCAGTAATTTTATTGCTGGAGATGTTGAGGTGTCGGAGAAGGGGGTACCTCAGGAATACATTGTCAGGAAGCGTCGTAATGCTGTTGTTGAAGAGGTCTAAATGGGTTATGTCGGACGGAAGATAGTCTGGGATTTCTTTGAGGGCACGACTGGAACAATCGGCCACATTTCCCTCAATCTGGCATTTTCCGGATCTTGTGTTCGTTCTGTCTACATCGCCTTCATAGACACCGTGTGACCGACCTTCCCATGAGCTGCTTGGCTCCTCGAGTACAGTGTACAAAAGATGCGACGGCCTTGGACTAATGTCAGAATTGTGTGGTTGTTGCTGGGTGTCCTGCATCTTGTATTGGGATACTAACGGAGAGATGACACAAACAAGCACACAGGTGATCAGTCGGCGTCGGTCATACACTGACATCATCATCCTTGGCGTCTGCTCTGTGGGGAAAA
The DNA here is from genome assembly GCA_014155875.1 of Cepaea nemoralis. Taxonomy (NCBI): domain Eukaryota; kingdom Metazoa; phylum Mollusca; class Gastropoda; order Stylommatophora; family Helicidae; genus Cepaea; species Cepaea nemoralis. The sequence goes on from JACEFZ010024826.1 coordinate 67,263, forward strand.
AATAAGACTGTTTAAATTAAAAGCCCACAGACATGTATGTGACAAAGAAGAATAAGACACGTTAGTCAAAGTAATAAGCGATAAATGCGTAAAGGCAAGAAAACAAGACTAGTTGCACGAGCAGTGCACCAAATTTCAATTCATTTCTATTAAAGAAACCACAAAATATGCACCGCCAAATCAGTCATGTGAGAGGAAAGAATGTGGAAACTATCACATTAAGTCTTGAGTATGTATGTGTCAACGTAGTTCAAAGTTATAGAACGACGGTATTTGATTCAGTGCCAAACACACAGTAGTTTGGACCGAACATTGTTCACAATCAAATGAACAAATATTACTATGGTACTATTGTTAGATGTGTACACAGGGTTGGGAAGGATTCCAAATATGGCTGTTACGTTACCTGGGTGCGCAGAGTTAGGGTGAACGCCCAACCTTGCAAAATACCCCGTGGCTCATGTATTCATAACCTATGACAGCAAACGCCCAACTCCTGGCTTTCTCGTGGCGGATCCGTTTTAACTAACAGAAGAAGGGGCGGCGGCGAGCCTCTGGTGCCGTAAAACTAACCAAAATGCTCTAGATGCACGTACTTACTTGCATGCGCAGACACGTGTGTGCGAGCTTACACATCTAAACGCTGTCTAAGACCACAGTCTGCTCTAGTAAAGGAAAGGTGTTGAAGACGGCGTCAACCATCCAGGAGGTGCACCAAAGGAAATCAGGATGCCACGCAATCACGCACTGAGATGTGTCGATTACTGCAAAAAGCTATGGTGCTGGCATTGCTCTGGACCCCCATGCAGGTGTAGTGCCGGGCAATATGCCTCGAAAGGGTCCAACCACAACTACTGGAAGTCACTCGCACATGTCCTGTGGAGCTAGGAGACCTGAGAATAGAGCGTGTGGCCATTCCAAACAAAGACTATTCATACAAGGGACAAAATTGCAGTTAAATACATATTTCATGCGAACGAAAGAAGAAGAAGGAGTGGGGTAATTGTTAAGTGTTTAAAATGGGGAGGGCTATTGTTAGATGTGGAAATAGGATTTGGACTACCGATAGATGTGGAAATAGGACTTCGACTACCTTTAGATGTTTAAAGAGTAGTGGACAATCGTTAGATGTGGAAATATGAGTAGATCTAAAGTTAGATGTGAAAATAGAAGTGGGGCTAGCTTCAGATGTGGAAATAGGAGTGGAACTACCGTTAAATGTGGAAATAGGAGGAGAGTACCGTTAGACGACGAAATAGCTAGCACAATATGTGATAATTAGTTTACTTCAAATTGAGTCACATTGGTAGCATAACAGGCAAGCTGATAAACGTAAACATGAAACATGACTATGCAGCAACAATAATCGATAATGAAGAAGAAGTAAGACGATTGCATGATGAAATAGAAATGGAGAACACTCAAACCAAATCGGAAAGGAATCAAAATAATAATTAGAGAGTTCAACACAAGCGGAGACTGGTAGATATAGCTGGACACTATGGTTTAGGAACAAGAAACGAACGAGAAGAAAAACTGACAGACTAAACAAAAATAAGTAATGCGATAATTGGAAACACCTGGTTCAAACAACATGAGAGATGGCTGCATACACCGAGGAGCCCCGATAAGTAAACATCCAATAACGATCATGACGTACTGATACATTCAACATTTAGATGTAATTTCATAACAACCATGACGTACTGATACATTCAACATTTAGATGTAATTTCATAAATGCAAAGATAATGCCTGGCGCTGACTGTAACAACACGCCCCACAAGGTGGGCAAATAAATGTCAGGTTGAAAAGACAATAAGTCTCCCATGGAAGAAGATGAGAGCATCTCTGGAGGTGTTTAGATTATGTTGAGATTCTCCACGTGTCATCTATGGGAGATGAGGAGAGCATCTCTGCTTGTGTTTAATCTATCCAACTGTCATCTATGAAAGATGATGAGAACATCTATGGACGTGTTTAGATTATATTGAGATTCTCCAGGTATCATCTATGGGATATTATTAGATCATCTCTGGGGTGTTTAGAATATGTTGAGATTATCCACGTGTCATCTATGTGAGAAGATGAGAGTATCTCTGGGTGTATTACAGAGAAAGACACACAGACAGACACATAGATAGGCAAATATTATGAAAACAAAAAAGGGGGCGGGGTAGATAGTTGGTATAGGTAAGTAGGTGTGTAGGTAGGTAGGTAGGTAGGCAGGCAGGCACGCACTCAGGTAGGTAGATATGTAGGTGGGTACATAGGGTAGATAAGTGGGGTCGGTAGGTAGTTAGGTAGGTAGATAATTGGCTTAGGTAGGTAGCTTGGATAGACAGGATGGATAGATAGGATAGATAGATAGGATGGATAGATAGGATAGATAGATAGGATGAATAGATAGGTTGGATAGCGTAGCAAAACCAGCGGGTTCCATCTGAACTTCCGGTCTATAAATCCATCCATCCAACATGTGCCCTGCCGGTGAGAGTGGGAAGTCATTATTCGCCATTTCACTCGATCACTAGAGTCGTGGATCAGTTCAGTGTTCTTGTTTCGACCATGCCACGTGGTCAATCCATCCAGGCATTTACTTCTCTGTCTTCTCCTTGTCCTCTTCCCCTCGATCTTGCAAGTTGTCACCACACTTTCTAATTTACTTCTTCGCATAACATGTCCACAAAAGTTTGACTGTCTACGTCTAAATTCTCTAATCAGTTTACGATATTCATTTTTTTCTTGAAGGACTTGGTCATTGATTTTTCTGGCTGTCCATTGTATTCTTTGCATTCTCCTCAGAAACCTCATTTCCACAGCCTCATATTTTTTTTTCAGTTTGACTGCTCATTGTCCACCTTCACATCCATACAAAAAATACAGGCTCTATGTAGCAAGTCATCACTCTTTTTATCGTAGCAATTGACATCATTTTATAGGTTAGTATGTCTTTCTTTTTCATTTCGCAAAAGGCTACCTCCGCCATGACGATTCATGTTCTAATCTCTTCAAGGCATCTCCGATCAGATGTTATGGCTGTTCCGAGATAATTGTACCGATTTACTTGTTTACGAATATTCCCATTTACCTGCATATTACATTGTGGTATTTCGTTCTTAATAGTGAAGACCACAATCTGAGTCTTCTTGCAATTTAATTCTAACCCTAGTTGTTCACTATGTGCAACAACCGCATCTACTCAATGTTGCATATCCTGCTCATTGTCTGCAATCAGTATTGTGTCATCTGCATATCTATTGTTATTAATGTTTCTTCCTCCAATGGTTATTCCTTTCATAGCTTGTACATGTCTGAAAATATTTTTACTATACAGGGAAAACAGATATGAAGACAATGCGCATCCCTGCCTTATACCTCTCAAAATAGGCTGATATTGACCTACTTCATGATCAATTTTGATGGCAGCTTGTTATTTCCAATATATTTTTTTTTGACAAGTCTAAGGTCTTTCCCATCAATCTGTAGATCTGTGAGCATCTATGTCATGTTGACATGTCTTACTCAATCGAAAGCTTTTGAAAGTAAATACAGCAAAGGTGTATATATTTATTGACTTCTATAGAACGTTCAATTACTGTTCTCAGCATAAACACAGCATTTACTGTATCCTTGCCTTCTACAAACCCACATTGTTTTCTTCCCCCTTTTCGGGTTGTATTTTCTTCCAAACTCTTTCCATGATAATTCTTAATCACATCTATGTTATGTGCCTCATTATACTAATTGTTCGGTGCTGATCACGTTCCAAGGCTTATGATTTCTTTGGGATTACAATAAATACAGAATTACATAATTCACGAGTGAAATCTCCAGTATCATGTATTGTGTCCAGCAGTCTGGTGAGATGATCTACTCCATTGTCTTCTAAAGCATTAATCATTTCTGTTGAGATGTTGTCTGAACCGGGGGTATTGCCAGTTGTCATATGGTTAAGAACATTCTTAACCTCCATATTCAAAACTGATGGTCCTTCATTATTATTTCGAATATCATACTGTTCTTCTCTGTTATCATCATAAAGGTTTTTCATATAATCTGACCATACATGTAAAATTTTATATTCTTCTATTATGTTTTTTCCATCTATAAATAACCCAATCTAAATTTAGACGGTGAACACCACTTTGGTTTCCCGGGTTAGCGGGTTTATGTAAACTCAACAACTCGGTACAAAAATAGAGAAGCTAAGTAACTTTTCACGGCTTTCAGCACAGTTCACGTAATCCAGAAAATCATACTACGATTCCGATTGTGAAAGAGGAAAAACGTGACTATCGAACTATTCGTGTTTCGAGTGTTTACTAATCCTGTGCTGTAGCCATATCCGGGAAGAGAGTTACCATCATCATGTACTTGGACTGACAACACGTTTCGTCGATGCTGTAGTCTAGACTTGACAACATGTCCCATCGATACTGTATGTTAAGCTCTTCTTGAAGATCTGCAGTGCATTATTCCGAGGGACAAGGTGTGTTTTCCTATAGAGAAGGTAATTGCCGGTAATTTAAATTAACATTACACTTTAAGATGAAGTACTCGTCAAGGTAAGTTACTGGGGTTTTGTAGGGAAGCCGGGATCAAAAGGTCAAGTGTACACTGATGGCAAAAGGTGTTTGAGCAACTTTGTTATGCTGTATTTGTGATGATTAAAGGACCTCGGGTTTGGAAAAGCCGAATCGGTGGTTTCCCCAGTTATACAGCGTCTAAGTATTTCCGCCATGCCTGCATTCGGTTTCCTAATTTAAGGAGCTGTAATTTGAGCATACTCTTGACAGGGGGAAATAGAATTAGTATTCCAACATCAGCTAGTGTCATGCCTTAGGAATTTACTGATTCAACTCTACTAGGATCATAGCAGCTTTTCTTGACTACATCCGAGTATCAGGGGAGGCGTTAATAAAATTAATCCATCCGTAACTTAAGCCTTCTAAATGGAGTTTTAAAAAAACATGTAAAGAACAAGCATCTCTTCTTCTCTCATGACACGGTCAGAATAGGAAGGGTACATTCATTTGGGTTTGAACACAAGATAGTGCAATTTTTACACGTGTTGGTACACACACTCCACTTATTCGGCAGAAAACAACATAATAAGATTAGTTAAATGAATACTATCTTGCTAATGTGACGTCTCTTTCCCAAAACCCCACAGAGACCTAAACCATTAGTCCCTAAAAAACAAGTGTGCGTGAAGGGATCAGAAGGAAGAGTGTTCTTGTACACATTGTTTCCAGACCTCAAGAGCTGTTTGACGAGCTGGGCCTCTACAAGACGAGATGACGTTTTACCAGGCGAGGCTGTTCTAGTCGACCAACTGTTAGACGAAACTCTATCCTTAAGCAAGTCTGCCAGTCAAGCCATGGGATCAGGTAGTCATGAATGTGAAAGACTGCACTATCTAAGTCGGATGGGTTGCCGAATGAAAGGTCACCTGTTAAGTATGACGGTGAGATATGGCAAATGACTTTCACCAAGTTGTTTGTTTCATGTTCTCCCTTTCTGCTTTGTGGTATATCCTTCATTCTTTTATCAACATGGCCGTTGTAGCCATTTTTGACTTTCTACAACAACCTTCACTGTTTGATCAGCATGGAGGTGTTGCTATATTTGATTGGATACATTAACCTTCACTGTTTGATCAGCATGGAGGTGTTGCTATATTTGATTGGATACATTAACCTTCACTGTTTGATCAGCATGGAGGTGTTGCTATATTTGATTGGGTACATTAACCTTCACTGTTTGATCAGCATGGAGGTGTTGCTATATTTGATTGGGTACATTAACCTTCACTGTTTGATCAGCATGGAGGTGTTGCTATATTTGATTGGATACATTAACCTTCAACGTTTGATCAGCATGGAGGTATTGCTATATTTGATTGGGTACATTAACCTTCACTGTTTGATCAGCATGGAGGTATTGCTATATTTGATTGGGTACATTAACCTTCACTGTTTGATCAGCATGGAGGTATTGCTATATTTGATTGGATACATTAACCTTCAATGTTTGATCAGCATGGAGGTGTTGCTATATTTGATTGGATACATTAACCTTCACTGTTTGATCAGCATGGAGGTGTTGCTATATTTGATTGGATACATTAACCTTCACTGTTTGATCAGCATGGAGGTGTTGCTATATTTGATTGGATACATTAACCTTCACTGTTTGATCAGCATGGAGGTGTTGCTATATTTGATTGGATACATTAACCTTCACTGTTTGATCAGCATGGAGGTGTTGCTATATTTGATTGGATACATTAACCTTCAATGTTTGATCAGCATGGAGGTGTTGCTATATTTGATTGGATACATTAACCTTCACTGTTTGATCAGCATGGAGGTGTTGCTATATTTGATTGGATACATTAACCTTCAACGTTTGATCAGCATGGAGGTGTTGCTATATTTGATTGGGTACATTAACCTTCACTGTTTGATCAGCATGGAGGTGTTGCTATATTTGATTGGGTACATTAACTTTCACTGTTTGATCAGCATGGAGGTGTTGCTATATTTGATTGGATACATTAACCTTCACTGTTTGATCAGCATGGAGGTGTTGCTATATTTGATTGGGTACATTAACCTTCAACGTTTGATCAGCATGGAGGTATTGCTATATTTGATTGGGTACATTAACCTTCAACGTTTGATCAGCATGGAGGTATTGCTATATTTGATTGGATACATTAACCTTCAACGTTTGATCAGCATGGAGGTATTGCTATATTTGATTGGATACATTAACCTTCACTGTTTGATCAGCATGGAGGTATTGCTATATTTGATTGGGTATATTAACCTTCACTGTTTGATCAGCATGGAGGTATTGCTATATTTGATTGGGTACATTAACCTTCACTGTTTGATCAGCATGGAGGTGTTGCTATATTTGATTGGATACATTAACCTTCAATGTTTGATCAGCATGGAGATGTTGCTATATTTGATTGGATACATTAACCTTCACTGTTTGATCAGCATGGAGGTGTTGCTATATTTGATTGGATACATTAACCTTCAACGTTTGATCAGCATGGAGGTGTTGCTATATTTGATTGGGTACATTAACCTTCACTGTTTGATCAGCATGGAGGTGTTGCTATATTTGATTGGGTACATTAACCTTCAACGTTTGATCAGCATGGAGGTATTGCTATATTTGATTGGGTACATTAACCTTCACTGTTTGATCAGCATGGAGGTGTTGCTATATTTGATTGGGTACATTAACCTTCACTGTTTGATCAGCATGGAGGTGTTGCTATATTTGATTGGATACATTAACCTTCACTGTTTGATCAGCATGGAGGTGTTGCTATATTTGATTGGATACATTAACCTTCACTGTTTGATCAGCATGGAGGTGTTGCTATATTTGATTGGATACATTAACCTTCACTGTTTGATCAGCATGGAGGTGTTGCTATATTTGATTGGGTACATTAACCTTCACTGTTTGATCAGCATGGAGGTGTTGCTATATTTGATTGGATACATTAACCTTCACTGTTTGATCAGCATGGAGGTGTTGCTATATTTGATTGGGTACATTAACCTTCACTGTTTGATCAGCATGGAGGTGTTGCTATATTTGATTGGGTACATTAACCTTCACTGTTTGATCAGCATGGAGGTGTTGCTATATTTGATTGGATACATTAACCTTCACTGTTTGATCAGCATGGAGGTGTTGCTATATTTGATTGGGTACATTAACCTTCACTGTTTGATCAGCATGGAGGTGTTGCTATATTTGATTGGATACATTAACCTTCACTGTTTGATCAGCATGGAGGTGTTGCTATATTTGATTGGGTACATTAACCTTCACTGTTTGATCAGCATGGAGGTGTTGCTATATTTGATTGGGTACATTAACCTTCAATGTTTGATCAGCATAGAGGTGTTGCTATATTTGATTGGGTACATTAACCTTCACTGTTTGATCAGCATGGAGGTGTTGCTATATTTGATTGGATACATTAACCTTCAACGTTTGATCAACATTGATGATGTAGCCATTTCTTTTACTTTGTACAATAACCTGCATCGTTTGATCAACATAGCCAAGCTAGGCATTCTGAATGTGGACAGACATTACTTCAGCACATAATCAACATGGCCGATATTATTGCCAATTGAAGTTATACGCCATCCATAAAGAATCGGCCTACTTTTCAGGCTAACAGACTTTAAGTCAGTATACGATCAACCTAGTCTATGGTAGCACCAAATAAAATCATACATTAACATTAGCATTAGCATTAGCAGTGTTCATTCCAGTATACCATTCGTGTTGGTTAATGTTTATGCCCGCAATGCCAGTGTGGACGCCCAGAAGTGGCAGTGCTTAAGTGGCATATTAGGCCACGAGAGAAATGTTATTTTCTGTGGTGACTTCAACGCTAAAGGCAGATCATGGGGAAACACTTCCTCCAATACACAAGGGGAGGAGCTCGAGACTGCACTGGAAACCATCGACCTGGTTTGTATCAACAGTGGCTGTGTCACCAGGACAGCAAGCCGTCCAGGCGATGAGGACAGTGCTATTGATCTGGCGCTAGTTTCACCTTCACTCACTACAGTGTGTAGATGGGGTGTCCTAGGACACCATGGCAGCGACCACCACCCATGCAGCATATTGGTGGAGAAAGGCAGAACCAGGCAGCACAAGCTAAAGGTAAAGACGTTCCAGTATGACAGTACAGGGCAAGATGTGGTGAGTAAAATAAGACGTGACAAGCGCAGAACGTTTCAGGGCAGGAAGAAAAGGAAAAAAAGCTGGGAGCAGCCACCGTGGTGGAGTTTCGAGGTGGAGAAGGCTTGGGTGGATAAGCGTAGTGCTGTAAGGAGATGGCAAAATGCCAAGAAGAACAGAGCTGGTCATCCTAGTCCCTGCTTGCACTTAGAAAGAGAGATGCACACAAAAGTAAGCTATTTCAAAAAACTGGTCACGGTGGTTAAAAGCGAAAAATGGGCAGAGGTGTGTCAAAGAGTAAGCACAGACAAGTCACTGAAATTGTTCTGGCGACTACATAAAAGCATGAGTGGTGTAGTCAAGAATAAGAGCATTTCTGACTTCCAAGGTGCTGACCTCATCTGGCAGAGGACTGACGAGGACAAGGGCAAAGCCCTCTTTGAACGCTACCTTGAGCAGAGCAACCAGACAGACATGGGAGGCCGGAATCTGGCCAAGGAGGTCACCTCAGGCAGATGCAAGGCCCAGAACACTTCGGATGAAGACACAGTGACAGTGCAAGAAATCAAGGCTGTGCTTCGACGATCAAAAAACAGTGCTCCAGGTCCTGATGGCATAAGATACGACGACATAAATAGGTGTACCGACAATGAGCTAGAGAAACTAGCAGACATGTACAACAACAGTATAGGGAGTGCTAGCATCAAGGAGGAATGGTTACACAGCTATCTGATTCCCTTGCCGAAGCCTGACAAAGACCACAAGAAAATTCAGGGATATCGAATTATAACCATGCAGAATACAATAGGCAAGCTGCTGGAGAAGGTAATTGCCAGGAAAATATCAAGCCAACTAGAGAGGCAAGGTGTTTTCCCACCTACCCTGGGTGGGTACCGTCCAAAAAGAGAAACCTGGACCAATGCAGCAGTCTTTGCCCACGATGTCTATGAAGGTTTCCACTCAGGCACTGAAACCGTTGCTGCAGCGATTGATCTTGAGGACGCATACAACAGAGTACCACTGGATTTTTTAATGTTTCAGCTTCTTGAACTAAACGTAAGTCCATTCCTCCTTAGTTGGATCGCTGCAGCTCTCTTCCAACGGAAAGTAGTTTTTAGATGTGGCAGTTGGACTTCGGAACCAACAACAATATATCCTGGCCTACCACAGGGATCACCATTATCTCCGGTACTGTTCAACGCCTACACAGTGAGAATCACCAGTGAGCAGATCACTGGACCTGGCAGGACATTGTCATATGCCGATGATGTTTTAGTGTATCGTCAGGGTAAGGATAGAGAGGAGGTTGCTGTGGAGCTACAAACCGAACTCAATCGCATAAGTACTTGGTGTGATGAAGCTGGGGCAATGGTCAACCCAACAAAGGCAACAGTGACTTGGTTCTCGTTGAATAATCATATTGTCAACAATCCAACACCAACTGTAATGCTGTGTTCAGAGACGGTGGAAAGAACGCAGGCAATGAATTACCTGGGGATACGGTTTGATCGAAGCCTTGCTTATAATGTGCACATAGACCAGGTGATAACAAAGGCCAAGCGGGGTTTGGCAGCGATGCGGGTGATGGCGGCAGCAAACTGTGAGCAGCGCCATCTATGTCTTCTGTACGAGGGGCTGGTCATGTCTGTTTTGGAGTATGCAATGGCAATCCTGACTGTCAGCCATAAGCAGATAGAAAGGATGGAAAGGATACAGAATGAAGCTATGCGCATTATTCTTGGATGTACAAGAGATACAGCATGCAGGGCGATGCGCTACCTTCTTGATTTTCCAACCATTGAAGAGAGAATGCAAGTTTGCAGGGCACGTGCCTACCTCAGAATTAACGCAAACACACAGCATCCACTGCATAGTGAAATTAGGGAGGTGAAGGGCAGCAGGTTAAAAAGAGGACGGTCGTGGATGGGTCAAGCCGAGGACATTCTTCAACAGGTGTGTTCACTTGAGGACTTAGAACCTGGCGAGGAGTGGGTGCAAGTGCCAACAGACTTCTGCACATCCTTTTCAGTTTGCATCCAACTAGATAGAAAATGCAGACAAGAAAATCCGGCTGCTGTTGAGGCTGAAGTACAAGCGTTGATTTTCGAGAATTCGCTAGACAGTGACGCGGTCATCTACACAGATGGGTCGGTCGTCCGACATGTGAGAAGCTCATGGGCCTTTACAGCTCGGGCCGGAGGGAGAATTGTGAAGGAGGACTCTGGTGCTTTCACTGAAACCACAAGTAGCCTGACTATGGAAGTCATGGCAGTAAGTAAAGCAATAACATGGCTCGAGACACAGACATTCACTAGGGCTTGTTTCCTTAGCGACTCAATGAACATGATCAAGAGGATAGAGGAGGGGTCGATCCGAAGAGAATGGTTGCTGCCTCTGAAGCGGTCTCGGCTGGCAAAGATTAGTTTCATCTTCGTGCCAGGGCATGCGGGAGTACAAGGAAATGAGCGGGCTGACAAGCTCGCAGGTGAGGCTACTGTTGAGGGCGGACGCGCCATGGACCAGGCTGACATTCTGAATGCTCTACGAAAAGTGAGACTTTTGCAAGAACCAAGTGATGACTGTGAATCTACAACAATGGCCAGACTGCGAGAGCAGCAAATTAAAAGAGGGGTGGCCAAACAAGAACACTACGCAGGAAGCCAAAGAAGATTGATAAACCAACACAGAACTGGCGTCGTTAGCCGCTACACGCTGCGGGATTTGCTGAGGAGGGGATCCGAGCACTTATGGACTGAATGGTTCCGATGTGCAACGAGGATGATCTGTCGACTAACTAACTAACTAATACATTAGCGGGAATTAACGTTATTATTATTCAGACTTACCAAGTCATTTTTGTGGAAAGTTATCAACTGATACAGCCTGTTGTCATGATGGCCTTCATTAGTGAGTGCAGACCGTGAAAGAAAGGACTTATAGGTATTTTAACATTCCTAATATAACGTGTGTGGAAATGAACTAGAAGTCCCCAGGTCTGCCACTGAAAGTACCGACGGTTGGCATGTATACCCAGTAGCAATCTGATTATATGTCCGTCTCGCCTTTCCTCTGAGCGTCGAGCGTCGGCCAGATCCCCTCGTCACTCCTCGCTGCCTCATTCTTGCCAGATCCTGATGATCCATTTGCTCCTCCGAGGTGTACACGTGCTCGCACAAGGCCGCAACCACGCCTGCCTTGCCATGCATCAATACTCCACCAAGTTTTGCAGAGCCAGTCAATCTGTCCGCCTGTTCATTCCACAGCACACCAGCATGCCCCAGAGAACATACACAGGCGATGCTTGCCACCCGTGACCTCCGAAGCGAAGCAAGCCACTCTGCACGAAGCTTGCCTGTCCTCACCTTCCTCAGCATGCTTTCTGAGTCAGTTTCAATCACGATGTGTGTATGTATCGTATTCACGATCCAGCGGAAAGCTGCAGTGACCGCCTCCACCCCCATTCTTAAGCTAGATGCTGTGGTATCATATGCCAGACTCTCATGCACCAAATGTCGACCATTAGCTTTCGCTATGAAACCCCAGGCACTTCTTCTTAATATTACTTAAATACATGAAGTATAACAGATCACAAGAAGACACCAAATCACTCCAGTTAGTGATCGTCATTTCTATTTCAACATGCAATCATTGTACTTATTCTTCATATGCAAATACATCCCAATTAAAATTCTAACCTTACCGCTCAACACAAGCAAATGGTTAACAAACAAATTAAACCGTATCCCGGCGAAGACAATTGAAGAAACAGCACTGCTACTCTGACAAGAACATGACTTTCTGGGAAACACTATAAATGTTTCACTTTGGATTCTGACTGAAGAAAGCGAGTGCTGTCACAGAAAGACCATCTGGGAGATAACAATGCCGGGGAATTCACTTCCTGGTTTGTTTACTAGCACAATGAAACAATGCATGATTTCACTTCCCTGTAGTGTCTTGTTAAGTACTCAAGGCTTGGCTTTTAGCTTCAAGGACACATTATTGGCCGTCAATAGGAAGGAAGAAATACCACAATTTAATATACAAGTAAATGGGCATTTTCTTAAATAAGTGAATTGGTATAACTATCTCGGAACAGTCATAACATCTGATGGAAGATGCCTTGAAGAGATAACAACAAGAATTGCCATGGCGAAGGTACCCTTTTGCAAGATGAAATACATACTGACCAATAAAAAGATATCAATTGAAACGAGGAAAAGAGTGCTGAAGTGCTACATAGAACCTGTACTTTTATATGGCTGTGAGGCGTGGAGAATAAGCAGACAAGCTGAAGGACATCTGATGGCTGTGGTAATGTGGTTTCTGAGGAAAATGCACAGAATACCATGGACAGCCAGAAAAACCAATGAACACGTCCTTCAAGAAATAAATGAAGATCGTAAACTGATTAGAGACATTAGACGTAGACAGTCATAATTTTTTGGGCATGTTATGAGAAGAAATGAATTGGAGAACTTGGTGACAACTGGCAAGATCGAAGGGAACAGACCAAGGGGAAGACCAAGAATTAAATACCTGGATGGCTTGGCCATGTGACATGGTCGAGACAGAAACACGGAGCTGATCGACGACTCTGGTGATCGAGTGAGATGTCAGAACATGACCGTCAACGCTTACTGACATGGCACATGAAGAATAATGAATGAATGAATGACACATTATTGTAGAGTTCAGTGATTTCATACGTATACATTCAGTGTGAGATTGGAGATTGAGGCAGCATCAAACGTATGTATTCAGTATGAGATTTTTAGACTGAGGCAGCATCAAACGTATACATTCAGTATGAGATTGGAGATTGAGGTAGCACAACATCATCGTGTAGAGAGTGCTTAGCCGAGTGTCGCTCCTATCACAGCGCAGCTCACTTGCCACAAACATGTCCACGCGGATTCTGTCTCTGATGTGATTGGTCCAGATTGTGTTCTCTAGCTTCTAACCAAGCGTTCTGTTATTATTCTTTCTGGACAAGTGTGACAGAATCTGCTCAGTGGCGATTTCAGACTTCATACTCTGGGGTTATCACTGTGTCGGGAAAGATGAAAGTGTCAAGTCTATTATCTGTTCTTTTCAGACAAGACGAAATAAGAATTTCATCTGACGAAATATCATCTGATGGGGTGGGGGGGGGGGGGGTGTGCCTTGAAGAGATTTGAACAAGACACGCCATGGTGAAGGTAGTCTTTTGCAAGATGGAAAACATACTGACAAATAAAAAGATGTCAATTGCAAAGGTCAAAATAAAAAAGAGTGTTGACGTGCACTATAGAATTTGCACTTTTGTATGAATGTGAAACAAGACAATGAGCAGACAAGCTGATAAAAATCTTAAAGCTGTGGAAATGTGGTTTCTGGAGACAATGCACAGCATGGATGGAGAGACAGAAAAACCAATGAGCAAGTGCTACAAGGAGCAAATGAAAACCGTTAACTAATTAGAGAAATTAGACGTAGACAGTCAACATTTTATGGGCACGTTATGAGAAGAAATAAACTAGAGAACTTGGTGACAACTGGTGAGACTGGGGAGAAAAGAAAACAGCGAAGGCAGAGAAGTAAATATCTGGATGGCTTGGCCAGGTGGCATGGTCGGGACAAGAAAACGGAGCTGATGCACAACTCTGGTGATCGTGTGAGAGAGCGAAACATGACCGCCCACGTTTATCGGCGTGGTACATAATGATGATGGAATAAGAATAAGATGCTTTAACTAGGATAACTGACAGACACGCATGTTGTGATTGTATGGGACTCACACAGTTTGATGAGAAAGGTGAAGACGAAAAATACTTCGGGCAGAGTTGCAGTCTTCACATCAATAATAAGACATTAGGTTTATCTACAGGATATGCTGGTATAGGGAAACGAGCAGGCAACAGACAGACAGACAGACAGACAGACAGATAGACAGACAGATAGACAGACAGATCGAACGAACGAACAAACTTTATTTTCAAAGGGGTAAGAATTGGGCACGCAGGCCCGCTAACATTCTGCCCTTTTATCACTCTCTTTCATACATTATTTCATTCATACATCATTCGAGGCTAACAGAGAACAGCAAAATATAAAAGATATGCATTATGAAAACATGGGCAAAATGCGAACATCGATACTACACGACTCAGTAATATTAGGTAATGGTGTGACACTTGTTATTAGCTATGTGGAACATACTGGCCTACCAAAAGGGGATTGGCTGTTATAGTAGGGTTTTGTTATTATTATTTCTATTATTAAGGGGTAAGGTAATCCGTACTGAGATAGTGTTCAAATAATTTGCGATTATATGTATAGGGATTAGTGATCTCTTTGATTTCTTGTGGAAGATTGTTCCACAGCTGAGCTGCAGAGTACGTTAAGCTTGTTTTGTATAAGTCAATCCTAGGCTTCGGAATGTGTAATATATTTAATCGTTTACTGTGTCTAGCATTATATTTAAACAATAGCCAAAGGTAATTTGGGTATTACGATGTAGGATTTTGTGAATTAGTTTGGCCTTGCTGAAAAGCAGGCGTTTGCGGAGTGGTAGTAACTGAAGGCGTTTATGTTTGCTAGGATTGTCAGATAAATGTTTGTTATAAATTAAACTAATGGCATCTTCCTGGAGTGAGTAAAGTCGCTTGATGCTTGAACGAACGGACGAATGAACGAACTTTATTTTCAAAGGGTAACAAATTGGGCACACAGACCCGTCTTACATTCGGCCCTTCCAATCACTCATCTTTAGTTCATCAGTGCATAACTGCACATCTCACCACCAATTCACTCTCTCTCTCATACTCACACACACACACACACACACACACACACACACCCATGCACACATGCCCATCCACCAACACATTCCTCATCCAAAAACACACACCCACACCACCCAAATATACCCCACCCACACACATCCGCCGCTCACACACATATTCCCACCCACCCACACATCCCTCAGCCATTGTCCAATGAACCAGATTTAAGAAGAGAGTACACTTTAGAGATTTTGAGAGCTGATGGAAACTTACCCTTGGTGAGACACTGATCATATACATAGGTTAGTGATATACAGATCACTAGCGCAGCACTAGGGAGAATCCGGTTGTTGATTAACAGTAATATCTACATTCTCTCATCTGTCATGGACTAGTCATCTATCAGATGTTACACCTCCAACTCTGCCTGTATATGACACTGGTTCCTACATTCTCTCATCTGTCATGGAACAGTCATCTATCATCTGTTACACCTCCAACTCTGCCTGTAAATGACACTAGTTCATACATTCTCTCATCTGTCATGGAACAGTCATCTATCATCTGTTACACCTCCAACTCTGCCTGTAAATGACACTAGTTCATACATTCTCTCATCTGTCATGGAACAGTCATCTATCATCTGTTACACCTCCAACTCTGCCTGTAAATGACACTAGTTCATACATTCTCTCATCTGTCATGGAACAGTCATCTATCATCTGTTAAACCTCCAACTCTGCCTGTAAATGACACTAGTTCATACATTCTCTCATCTGTCATGGAACAGTCATCTATCATCTGTTAAACCTCCAACTCTGCCTGTAAATGACACTAGTTCATACATTCTCTCATCTGTCATGGAACAGTCATCTATCATCTGTTAAACCTCCAACTCTGCCTGTAAATGACACTAGTTCATACATTCTCTCATCTGTCATGGAACAGTCATCTATCATCTGTTAAACCTCCAACTCTGCCTGTAAATGACACTAAAATCTACATTCTCTCATCTGTCATGGAACAGTCATCTATCATCTGTTACACCTCCAACTCTGCCTGTAAATGACACTAGTTCATACATTCTCTCATCTGTCATGGAACAGTCATCTATCATCTGTTAAACCTCCAACTCTGCCTGTAAATGACACTAGTTCATACATTCTCTCATCTGTCATGGAACAGTCATCTATCATCTGTTAAACCTCCAACTCTGCCTGTAAATGACACTAGTTCATACATTCTCTCATCTGTCATGGAACAGTCATCTATCATCTGTTACACCTCCAACTCTGCCTGTAAATGACACTAGTTCATACATTCTCTCATCTGTCATGGAACAGTCATCTATCATCTGTTAAACCTCCAACTCTGCCTGTAAATGACACTAGTTCATACATTCTCTCATCTGTCATGGAACAGTCATCTATCATCTGTTAACCTCCAACTCTGCCTGTAAATGACACTAGTTCATACATTCTCTCATCTGTCATGGAACAGTCATCTATCATCTGTTAAACCTCCAACTCTGCCTGTAAATGACACTAGTTCATACATTCTCTCATCTGTCATGGAACAGTCATCTATCATCTGTTACACCTCCAACTCTGCCTGTAAATGACACTAGTTCATACATTCTCTCATCTGTCATGGAACAGTCATCTATCATCTGTTACACCTCCAACTCTGCCTGTAAATGACACTAGTTCATACATTCTCTCATCTGTCATGGAACAGTCATCTATCATCTGTTAAACCTCCAACTCTGCCTGTAAATGACACTAGTTCATACATTCTCTCATCTGTCATGGAACAGTCATCTATCATCTGTTACACCTCCAACTCTGCCTGTAAATGACACTAGTTCATACATTCTCTCATCTGTCATGGAACAGTCATCTATCATCTGTTAAACCTCCAACTCTGCCTGTAAATGACACTAGTTCATACATTCTCTCATCTGTCATGGAACAGTCATCTATCATCTGTTAAACCTCCAACTCTGCCTGTAAATGACACTAGTTCATACATTCTCTCATCTGTCATGGAACAGTCATCTATCATCTGTTACACCTCCAACTCTGCCTGTAAATGACACTAGTTCATACATTCTCTCATCTGTCATGGAACAGTCATCTATCATCTGTTAAACCTCCAACTCTGCCTGTAAATGACACTAGTTCATACATTCTCTCATCTGTCATGGAACAGTCATCTATCATCTGTTAAACCTCCAACTCTGCCTGTAAATGACACTAGTTCATACATTCTCTCATCTGTCATGGAACAGTCATCTATCATCTGTTACACCTCCAACTCTGCCTGTAAATGACACTAGTTCATACATTCTCTCATCTGTCATGGAACAGTCATCTATCATCTGTTACACCTCCAACTCTGCCTGTAAATGACACTAGTTCATACATTCTCTCATCTGTCATGGAACAGTCATCTATCATCTGTTACACCTCCAACTCTGCCTGTAAATGACACTAGTTCCTACATTCTCTCATCTGTCATGGAACAGTCATCTATCATCTGTTAAACCTCCAACTCTGCCTGTAAATGACACTAGTTCATACATTCTCTCATCTGTCATGGAACAGTCATCTATCATCTGTTAAACCTCCAACTCTGCCTGTAAATGACACTAGTTCATACATTCTCTCATCTGTCATGGAACAGTCATCTATCATCTGTTACACCTCCAACTCTGCCTGTAAATGACACTAGTTCATACATTCTCTCATCTGTCATGGAACAGTCATCTATCATCTGTTACACCTCCAACTCTGCCTGTAAATGACACTAGTTCATACATTCTCTCATCTGTCATGGAACAGTCATCTATCATCTGTTACACCTCCAACTCTGCCTGTAAATGACACTAGGTTCATACATTCTCTCATCTGTCATGGAACAGTCATCTATCATCTGTTACACCTCCAACTCTGCCTGTAAATGACACTAGTTCATACATTCTCTCATCTGTCATGGAACAGTCATCTATCATCTGTTAAACCTCCAACTCTGCCTGTAAATGACACTAGTTCATACATTCTCTCATCTGTCATGGAACAGTCATCTATCATCTGTTAAACCTCCAACTCTGCCTGTAAATGACACTAGTTCATACATTCTCTCATCTGTCATGGAACAGTCATCTATCATCTGTTACACCTCCAACTCTGCCTGTAAATGACACTAGTTCATACATTCTCTCATCTGTCATGGAACAGTCATCTATCATCTGTTACACCTCCAACTCTGCCTGTAAATGACACTAGTTCATACATTCTCTCATCTGTCATGGAACAGTCATCTATCATCTGTTAAACCTCCAACTCTGCCTGTAAATGACACTAGTTCATACATTCTCTCATCTGTCATGGAACAGTCATCTATCATCTGTTACACCTCCAACTCTGCCTGTAAATGACACTAGTTCATACATTCTCTCATCTGTCATGGAACAGTCATCTATCATCTGTTACACCTCCAACTCTGCCTGTAAATGACACTAGTTCATACATTCTCTCATCTGTCATGGAACAGTCATCTATCATCTGTTAAACCTCCAACTCTGCCTGTAATGACACTAGTTCATACATTCTCTCATCTGTCATGGAACAGTCATCTATCATCTGTTACACCTCCAACTCTGCCTGTAAATGACACTGGTTCCTACATTCTCTCATCTGTCATGGAACAGTCATCTATCAGCTGTCACACCTCCAACTCTGCCTGTATATGACACTGGTTCCTACATTCTCTCATCTGTCATGGAACAGTCATCTATCAGCTGTTACACCTCCAACTCTGCCTGTATATGACACTGGTTCCTACATTCTCTCATACGTCCTGTACTAGTCATCTATCAGCTGTTACACCTCCAACTCTGCCTGTATATGACACTGGTTCCTACATTCTCTCATCTGTCATGGAACAGTCATCTATCAGCTGTTACACCTCCAACTCTGCCTGTATATGACACTGGTTCCTACATTCTCTCATACGTCCTGTACTAGTCATCTGTCAGGATCTTATATTAGGCTCGTTGGCTAACACATGTGAGACAGTACAAGTACAACGTGATTCGACATAAGACACAGCAACACAAGTTATATGGATTTATTACCACATTAAATACATAACAATCGTTACAGCAATGTACAACATATAACAACTCACTACCACAATACAGCTCATAGGTCTGACGCTCACAATATCAGTCGTTCAGCTCACAACCACGGAGATTCACACAAAACGCCTTGCTCTCGACACACACGTCCGTTCAGATGTCCAGTCCCAGCTTGGTCTGAGATTAACACACACACTGCCCACTGCCTCAGGTGGGGTCACGTGGCTTTGCGTCGTCTGTCGTCAGCGCTGGTCGCGTGTCAGGTAAGAAACTTGCCAGCCGACAACTCTTGTCCGCCGGGTGCCGTAACGATGTCACTGCTAGGCTCTGACATTCTCCCCGGGTACTTCAATGAAAGATGCCATCTTTCATTCATGATGTATGTATATACTCGGGTAGTGTTAATATCATGTCAGAGACTACCTTTTTCCCAGTGCTATGCATGAAACTACATATAAGGCATAGAAATATATACAAAAAAAATGTAAGTTGCATCGAAATGACAAATGAAGTACAATTTTTAACACAATTCAGGTTTCATCCCCCTGATGCCTGGTTACCTTCATTGCAATAATACCCAGTCAGATCAGTAGTTCCAGCTTCACGCATCTACCTCGCAGCCATTTTGAAAAAAACGTAATAATATGATTGTTTTGCAACAACCATCTAGGCCAGACTGAAATACGGCTTTGTATTAGTCGTATTAAACACTTAAACTCTGCCCTCATTTGGTCAGGAGCTCTTATGTTGGTTTGCAATGTTGGCAGCTCTATGACATGCTCGGTGGAAGCCTACCTGCTGTGCCAAACATTTGAGCAACAAAATGTCTATCTATACAATACACATTAATGAATATGTTTCAAATTATGGCCCTTGATGTAATTCACAAATGCAAGGGAAGTAATTTTGACATTAAGAAATTCATACATTACAATAATAATTTAATTTCTTAGCGTCATTGCTTGACGTTTCTTCATATTAACGAGAAAAAGTCGGTAATATGAATACGTTAATCAAGATATGATTCTAAGATTACACTAATCAAAATAAATATGTACCCAATTGGTATATTATATTTTATAGATTCGAAAGGATTTTACAAGTGTCATAAATTTTTGGAAATTTGTACATAGTCTGCTAATTTAGCTATACTTTTTAAATTATAACAGGAAATGCACACGAAACGAAAATTTTGGTTGATGTTACATTTTCTGAACACAAATGATCCGGTTTTATTTCGGAACTGATAGTAGAATGTTCTCACAGTTCGTGTCTGATGTTAGAAGATGACAACGGATTATGGTGGAATGTTCTTATTTCCGATGTGTTCAAAACTTCGAACAATTTGGAGTAAATTTGCTGTAGAGGTGGTGTAGGAGTCTATGTTCGGTCTACATTTGGACATGTTAAAATATCACGGTGAAAACAAAATCACCCACAAATGTCACAATGGTAAAGTTCGCTTATGATAATTGGATTAAGCGTATGTGACACTGTTGTTGGTAGTCTATCTACAATTAATATCGTTCTCATTCTAACACACACTACACAATTATACTACACTCATTACATAAGACATAATTGATTAAAATAAGTATATTATACATGTCGGTATGCAAACCGTATCACAATTTTGATTATTGACCTTACACAGTAGGTGAATGGAAAAATTCACACATTGGTGGCTGTGTTGGGCTGAGTGTAATATTACACAGTGCACTCAGACATTGCTTACTGGGTCTGTCGGACAACGGGACAAAAGGTCGGCGATTGTATTCATTCTGCCGGGAATATGGCGAACTTCAAAACTGAAATTCTGAAGCTTTAAGGACCAGCGAGCAATCATGTTATTTGATGGTACTGTGGAATTGATATACCTTAATGGACTGTTGTCAGTTTCGATGATAAAGTGACGTCCTAGAAGATATTTGGACAGCTTTGTTACACTTTCTACTAAGGCCAATGCCTCCAATTGCGGAATGGACCAGGCCCGCTCTCGGGGTCTTAGTTTTCTTGATAGAAAACAGACGGGATGCAAGATGTCGTTGTATTCCTGCAAAAGGACTGCACCGATCGCAATGGAGCTAGCATCTGTTCTCAATCTGAAAGGTAAACGAATGTTGGGCAATTTAAGGATTAGATTGGGTGAATTCTTATCAGAAAAATGTGCCAAAACTTTATCAAATGCATTTCGTAGGCATTCATCGTTTACAACT
Source organism: Cepaea nemoralis (assembly GCA_014155875.1). NCBI lineage: Eukaryota > Metazoa > Mollusca > Gastropoda > Stylommatophora > Helicidae > Cepaea > Cepaea nemoralis. The sequence continues at coordinate 89,123 of JACEFZ010024826.1, forward strand.
TTTTCGGGTTTATTCTTGGTTAGTAAATTAGAAAAAACCTCAGTTAGCTCTGAAAAATCAGGAATAAAGTTTCTGTAATAATTAATAAGTCCCAGCAAACTGCGGACTTGTTTCTTATTTGTTGGAAGTGACAGTTTTAGAATTTTCGAGACAATTTTGTTGTCTGTCATGACAAAGCCATTGGATATTCTGTACCCCAAAAATGATATCTCTTGGTAAGCCATGCTCACCTTTGAAGGCTTCACTGTCAGTCCGTGCTGTCTGATACGTTCTAGTGTCTGTTCCAGTATCTTTATATGTTCCGTCATTGTCTCTGTATGGACACAGATGTCGTCAATATAGGAAACTATATTAGGGATGTCAGATAGGAGTAGTCGTGTCATGCGTACAAATGTGGCTGGGGCATTGACTAGCCCAAATGGAAGTTTGCACCATTCGTATAGTCCCCAAGGCGTGGCGAAAGCTGTTAGATGTCTGCTGTCTTCATGTACAGCAATCTGCCAGTAACCTTTAGCCATGTCAAGGGTCGTGAAGAACTTAGCGTCAGTCAGTTCTGTCAGAAGATCGTCTGTATTTGCCATTGGTTCAAGATCTAAAACAGTTATTTTGTTCAGTTTTCTGTAATCTATGCAAAGTCGTATTGTGTTGTCCTTTTTCCGTACAATGACCATGGGTGAAGAGAAGTCTGATAGGGATCGTCTGATGATGTTGTTTTTTTCTAAGTTGATGATTTCCTGATGTAGTTGTTCCTTGTAATGTAATGGTATGGTGTATGGTCTGCATCTTATGGGTGTGTTTGATGTGAGTGTGATGTGATGCTGTACTAACTCTGTTTGTCCTGGGTTGTCTGAAAAGATGGTGTTGTACTCTTGTATCAACTGTTTGCAACTGTTTGTCTCTGCTTGACTTAGGTTTGGATTGATCTTGATCTCCTTCAAGCAGTTTGTCGTGTCTAATGTAGGTGTTGGAATCTCGTCGCTAGAATCGTCATCTTCGTGATCTATTATCACGGTGCAAGCTGTCGTATCGTCTTGTTCGTTGTCTCTGTTGAAGTATGGTCTTAGCATATTGATGTGAAATATTTTGTGTTTGTCTTTTATCAGGATTTCGTAGTCAACAGGAGAGATTTGTCTTGTCACTTTAAAAGGTCCCTGCCAAGAATCTGTCAGTAGCTGTCTGTCACTAGGTAGTAGTAGTAGAACGTCCTGTCCAGCTGTCAATGTTATAGTCCTGTTACCTTTGTCTGCGTATTGTCTGTAAGTAGCACCAGATAGTTTTAGTGCACTTTTAGCAATTTCACATGATTTCATTATCCTTTCACGCAATGATGTTACATACACAAATGATGATATGGGTTTCAATACTGGAGTGGACTCAGTTAACATTTGGTGATAAATTGTTAATGGGCCGCGTGGTTTGGCACCATAGATGAGTTCAAAAGGAGAGAAACCGGTACTAGAATGTGGTACCTCGCGATAAGCAAAAAGGACAGCTGGTAAGTATAGATCCCAGTTATTGGGGTGATCTTGAGTTACTTTGGCTAGCATGTGCTTCAGATCCCCGTTAAGCTTTTCAATAATCCCGCTCGAGTGAGGATGATAGGGGCTATTGAAGACTTGCTTCACTCCTAACATTTTCGTGAAAGCTTGAGTGGATGCAGCGATAAACTGAGTGCCTCTATCAGACTGGATAGTATCTGGAAACCCAATTCGGGAAAAAATATGGAAGAACACTTCCATGATATCGTTGGCAGTAATGTTCTTTAACGGAATCGCTTCTGGCCAGCGACTACATTGATCAATAATTGTTAGTATATATTTATTCCCTCTAGTAGTTGTATGACTAAGAGGGCCCACAATGTCAACTGATAATTTTTCAAAAGGTCGACTGGCTAAGTCAGTGACTTGTAACTTTGCCTGTGGGTGTTTACCTTTCTTTACCAGTTTCTGGCATGTATCACAACTTCTGCAATATGTTTTTATGTCATTACAGAATTTTGGCCAATGAAACTGTGTCAATAGTCTTGACCTGGTTTTAACATATGCCATATGACCTGCAAAAGGTATATCGTGAGCAAGATGTAAAGCTTGCTTGCGATAAGTGGTTGGTAACACAGTTTGCTTTGTTGTAACGTCACCTTTGGTGTAGTACCTGGTGAGTATATCGTTGTATAAAGCAAAATGCCATTTAGCATTTTTCGTTACTCTTGGCTTTTTGCCGATCAGGTCAAAATACTTTGACAGTGAAGGATCAGCTTTTTGAGCTGTTATGAATGTTTCCTTCATCGAGTCACTAGGTGGTACTTCTGGGCTAAGCATTTGAATAGCCTCAGTTTGGTTACTATCATCTTGCACTCTAGCAGTAGCTCTTGTTACTGCGTTCACACACTCAATGACATCAGATGATGATGGAATGATATCGTCAATGATGTGATGAGAACTTAGTGCTGCATTAGCTAACATACATTCAACTGGTGATATGACATTTTCAATGACATTTGGTGGTGATGTGTTATCATTAATACATAGTGATGTTATGTCATGGTTATGATGTTTGTCATTCACTTCCGGTAAATTCCCGATGATTATATCGCACACTGGGTTTGTAAGTGCTGCGACTTTTACTTTTCCGGTGAGGAATGGTGTTTCGATGTATGCCCAAGCTAATGGATATTTTTCAATATTGCCTGAAAATGTTCTACATGTGATGTGTCTACCAGTGTAGTCTGTAGGTGTTATGAATGTTGTTTTCAGGCCAATAAGTGTACTCCCGGTGTCGCGAAGTACTGTAGCAGACTTGCCATTAACGTACCCGTGATAGATGTCTAACTTGCCTTTTGAGTCTATTACTAAGTTACCTTCCTCATTAGCAATAGGGATGGCGTGCCCGCATGTTAAGATACCATTTTCAAAGAAGGTATTACAGACAGTGCATGTGTTGGAACTAAATACGTCACAAGCCTGTGCTACATGTACAGGATGTTTTTCTGTATTTTCGTCTTCTGACGCTGAACTATCGAACAAGGCGGCATTGGCTTTGTTGGTCATATGCCTGCCTTTACAATCAATACGATGGTGACCGTAAGCCTTGCAGAGAAAACATTTACGTGCACTTTTGAACGATTTACGTTCTCTGTCTTGTCTGTTTACCATATTTTGCAAGTATGTTGGGTACCCTGGGTTTTTATCGCACATCTCGTTCAAATAATGAGACATTTTACAATGAACACAATGTCTAAACTTTTCAGAGGTAGGCCTGGTTGGTTTTTGCCTACTATAGTTTTTCTCATAGTTGGCATGCTGCTACCCAGTTACTGTCAGTAGCTTCAGTGGCAAAACACTTGTTTATTTGCCGTATAATAGGCCGACCCACGTCTTTCCATTTCTTCCACACATGTGCATTCATTCTCTTGCAAGAACTTAGAAAAAGATGTTGGGATAGAAGAAATAACTTTATCTCGAATAATGAGATCTTCTAATTTATCATAATTTTTGTTAATTTTGGCTGATGAAGTCCATTTGCTGAAAATGTCTCGGACTAAACAGAGGTAGTCAGAGAACGTTTGAGTTGACTTTGGACTCAGTTTACTAAATTGTTCTCTGTACCCTGCTTCATCTAGCATGAAATGTGCCATTATTTTTGATTTAATGTAATGGTACTCTTTTCTGAGGTCTTTGGGGATGGTTTCAATTACTTTCAGAGGTTCCCCAGAAAGACTCCTCATATATAAAATATTCCATTCCGAAAGTGGAACTTGGTAATGTTCCATTAAAGTCTCAAAATTTTGGGTGAAGGCTGCTATGCAGTCACCCGAGGTATAGTTACGAACGATACCTTGGTACTTTTTATACTGGTTTTCTTTTTCCAGTCTTTCAGATTTCTTTGACTCTTTATTCATTGCAGTCTCAGTGTCCAGTTGTTTCATTTTCAACTGTAATTCTAGTTCTTCCCTCTTACTCTGCGCTGCTATTTCTGCTTGCTTTAGAGCTGTTTCTGCTTCTATCTGCTTGGCAGCTTTTTCAATTTCAGCATGTTTCAAGGCTGTTTCTGCCTCTGCTTGTTTGGCAGCTCTTTCTGCTGCTCTATCTTCGCGTTCACAGTATTCAGCGTATTTCTTCTCACTCCATTGTGTTAATTCATCACCTTCTAACTTCAATTTCAAACCCATATCGATGAAATCAAATAATGACGACATGATGGAGAAAATACGTCAATGAAAATCAATCACACACAATATACTGCAAATGGTTAGTAGGAAAACAACTTACAATCTGATTTGACTATACGATGCGTGCCCACTAATGCATACGTAAAGTTAAAGTGAAGAAAAAATATACTCAAGTGCCCTTGGATATGGTGACGAAAGGTTGGGCAATCGGGCTAGAAAAACTGTAAGGTCGTACTTCAGAACCACTAATGACCTCTACGGCAGGGTTATGAATGGTACGCAAAAACCTGCTTTGTTTTTGGAGAGAAATAAGTTAGCGTGTGTTTGTTGGTGTGTGCCTGTAAGTCACTAAGTGTTGATTTGGTTTGGATGGCGTCGAGTATAATTGTATGTCGTAAATTTGTCGTCAACAGTGTTTCTTTCAACAGAAGTTACACTCTTTCCAAAACTCTTTGCGTTCCACAAACTCAATACACAAAAACAATCTATCTGTATTTGAACACTCAATAACATTGATGACACATCACTTACATCAAGATGACATTCAGTAAGGACAAAGACATCAAGTTTACAAGATGGCGACAAGGTCAAAATGGCGGCAAAATCACAAGGTTGACAAGGTCAAACGATAACAAGTTTCACAAATCACAAATGTTTAACACGTTTACAGGATCAAACAATATGTACTGTACATTTACTAATGATGTTAAACATATTTAGACAATGTAGTAATGGATCACACTGAGACTTTTCCGATCACATGTACATCACTATAACCTTGACAAATTTTACAAGTACAAGAATTATAGTTTTAAATCACAAAGACGAACAACACACGTCTAAATATATTAGGTTCTTAAATAATGACGAGCAACCCACGTCCACACATGTCAGGATCTTATATTAGGCTCGTTGGCTAACACATGTGAGACAGTACAAGTACAACGTGATTCGACATAAGACACAGCAACACAAGTTATATGGATTTATTACCACATTAAATACATAACAATCGTTACAGCAATGTACAACATATAACAACTCACTACCACAATACAGCTCATAGGTCTGACGCTCACAATATCAGTCGTTCAGCTCACAACCACGGAGATTCACACAAAACGCCTTGCTCTCGACACACACGTCCGTTCAGATGTCCAGTCCCAGCTTGGTCTGAGATTAACACACACACTGCCCACTGCCTCAGGTGGGGTCACGTGGCTTTGCGTCGTCTGTCGTCAGCGCTGGTCGCGTGTCAGGTAAGAACCTTGCCAGCCGACAACTCTTGTCCGCCGGGTGCCGTAACGATGTCACTGCTAGGCTCTGACACATCTATCAGCTGTTACACCTCCAACTCTGCCTGTATATGACACTGGTTCCTACATTCTCTCATCTGTCATGGAACAGTCATCTATCATCTGTTAAACCTCCAACTCTGCCTGTAAATGACACTAGTTCATACATTCTCTCATCTGTCATGGAACAGTCATCTATCATCTGTTACACCTCCAACTCTGCCTGTAAATGACACTAGTTCATACATTCTCTCATCTGTCATGGAACAGTCATCTATCATCTGTTACACCTCCAACTCTGCCTGTAAATGACACTAGTTCATACATTCTCTCATCTGTCATGGAACAGTCATCTATCATCTGTTAAACCTCCAACTCTGCCTGTAAATGACACTAGTTCATACATTCTCTCATCTGTCATGGAACAGTCATCTATCATCTGTTACACCTCCAACTCTGCCTGTAAATGACACTAGTTCATACATTCTCTCATCTGTCATGGAACAGTCATCTATCATCTGTTACACCTCCAACTCTGCCTGTAAATGACACTAGTTCATACATTCTCTCATCTGTCATGGAACAGTCATCTATCATCTGTTACACCTCCAACTCTGCCTGTAAATGACACTAGTTCATACATTCTCTCATCTGTCATGGAACAGTCATCTATCATCTGTTAAACCTCCAACTCTGCCTGTAAATGACACTAGTTCATACATTCTCTCATCTGTCATGGAACAGTCATCTATCATCTGTTACACCTCCAACTCTGCCTGTAAATGACACTAGTTCATACATTCTCTCATCTGTCATGGAACAGTCATCTATCATCTGTTACACCTCCAACTCTGCCTGTAAATGACACTAGTTCATACATTCTCTCATCTGTCATGGAACAGTCATCTATCATCTGTTAAACCTCCAACTCTGCCTGTAAATGACACTAGTTCATACATTCTCTCATCTGTCATGGAACAGTCATCTATCATCTGTTACACCTCCAACTCTGCCTGTAAATGACACTAGTTCATACATTCTCTCATCTGTCATGGAACAGTCATCTATCATCTGTTACACCTCCAACTCTGCCTGTAAATGACACTAGTTCATACATTCTCTCATCTGTCATGGAACAGTCATCTATCATCTGTTAAACCTCCAACTCTGCCTGTAAATGACACTAGTTCATACATTCTCTCATCTGTCATGGAACAGTCATCTATCATCTGTTACACCTCCAACTCTGCCTGTAAATGACACTAGTTCATACATTCTCTCATCTGTCATGGAACAGTCATCTATCATCTGTTACACCTCCAACTCTGCCTGTAAATGACACTAGTTCCTATATTCTCTCATCTGTCATGGAACAGTCATCTATCATCTGTTAAACCTCCAACTCTGCCTGTAAATGACACTAGTTCATACATTCTCTCATCTGTCATGGAACAGTCATCTATCATCTGTTACACCTCCAACTCTGCCTGTAAATGACACTAGTTCATACATTCTCTCATCTGTCATGGAACAGTCATCTATCATCTGTTACACCTCCAACTCTGCCTGTAAATGACACTAGTTCATACATTCTCTCATCTGTCATGGAACAGTCATCTATCATCTGTTAAACCTCCAACTCTGCCTGTAAATGACACTAGTTCATACATTCTCTCATCTGTCATGGAACAGTCATCTATCATCTGTTAAACCTCCAACTCTGCCTGTAAATGACACTAGTTCATACATTCTCTCATCTGTCATGGAACAGTCATCTATCATCTGTTACACCTCCAACTCTGCCTGTAAATGACACTAGTTCATACATTCTCTCATCTGTCATGGAACAGTCATCTATCATCTGTTACACCTCCAACTCTGCCTGTAAATGACACTAGTTCATACATTCTCTCATCTGTCATGGAACAGTCATCTATCATCTGTTAAACCTCCAACTCTGCCTGTAAATGACACTAGTTCATACATTCTCTCATCTGTCATGGAACAGTCATCTATCATCTGTTACACCTCCAACTCTGCCTGTAAATGACACTAGTTCATACATTCTCTCATCTGTCATGGAACAGTCATCTATCATCTGTTACACCTCCAACTCTGCCTGTAAATGACACTAGTTCATACATTCTCTCATCTGTCATGGAACAGTCATCTATCATCTGTTACACCTCCAACTCTGCCTGTAAATGACACTAGTTCATACATTCTCTCATCTGTCATGGAACAGTCATCTATCATCTGTTACACCTCCAACTCTGCCTGTAAATGACACTAGTTCATACATTCTCTCATCTGTCATGGAACAGTCATCTATCATCTGTTACACCTCCAACTCTGCCTGTAAATGACACTAGTTCATACATTCTCTCATCTGTCATGGAACAGTCATCTATCATCTGTTACACCTCCAACTCTGCCTGTAAATGACACTAGTTCATACATTCTCTCATCTGTCATGGAACAGTCATCTATCATCTGTTACACCTCCAACTCTGCCTGTAAATGACACTAGTTCATACATTCTCTCATCTGTCATGGAACAGTCATCTATCATCTGTTAAACCTCCAACTCTGCCTGTAAATGACACTAGTTCATACATTCTCTCATCTGTCATGGAACAGTCATCTATCATCTGTTACACCTCCAACTCTGCCTGTAAATGACACTAGTTCATACATTCTCTCATCTGTCATGGAACAGTCATCTATCATCTGTTAAACCTCCAACTCTGCCTGTAAATGACACTAGTTCATACATTCTCTCATCTGTCATGGAACAGTCATCTATCATCTGTTACACCTCCAACTCTGCCTGTAAATGACACTAGTTCATACATTCTCTCATCTGTCATGGAACAGTCATCTATCATCTGTTAAACCTCCAACTCTGCCTGTAA